>JAHDVE020012013.1:0-25285 GCA_022606495.2 Halesus radiatus
GGCTGCGAGCGGTAGGGCAGCGAGCGGCAACGCAGCTTGCGGCAGGCCTGCGGTGCCGCGCTCCTCTGAGCAGCGGCTTGTAGCGACTTAGCCGGCGTGGAACAGGCAGGGGACGAAAGGGCCAGGGGCAGCGGGGCCTGGCGGTTCGGAACTGCGCTCCTCTGAGCGGCAGCATGCTGTAACGTAGCCGGCATGTATCGGGCCGGGGACAGGAGCAGCGAGCGGCAAAGATGCGAGCGGCGAGGCTGCGAGCGGTAGAGCAGCGTGCGGCAAGGCACCGGGTGTCAGGCCTGCGGGAGGGGCGGGCTGCGAACGGTAGAGCAGCGGGCGGCAGGGCTGCGGGGGGTGCGGGCTGCGAACGGTAGAACAGCGGGCGGCAGGGCACCGGGCCGCAGGGCTGCGGGGGGGGCGGGCAGCGAGCGGTAGAGCAGCGTGAGGCATGGCACCGGGCGGCAGGGCTGCGGGAGGGGCGGGCTGCGAACAGTAGAGCAGCGGGCGGCAGGGCACCGGGCCTCAGGGCTGCGGGGGGGGCGGGCTGCGAGCGATAGAGCAGCGTGCGGCAAGGCACCGGGCGGCAGGGGACCGGGGGGGCGCGGATGCGGCCGCCCCGGTCGCCTTGGGATCGTTAATATTTCCCCCCCTCAAGGATGCTCTTCCTAGAGCGTAGTGAAGAGGCCATCTCTGCTCCGCAGAAGGATCCTGGCACGAAGGACCAGCTTATATACCAGACGTAATCTGGCACACCAGCGAACTGAAGAAGCCGACTGATCCCAATCCACGGAGCGAGGCTTGAAGGGGGAGGTAGCTCTCCTACCGTTCCTTTTGCAAGTAGGAACGGTACTGACAACAACGACTTTTGTTAATCTTGTCCGAGGCAGTTGCTTATTGGGTCCAGTCCGAGGCAGTAGTCCGATGGAGGTAAGCAGTGGTCAGAGTGAAACAAGGGGAGTGGTTCAGAAGTCAGAGCGGGCGGCGGGCAGAGAGGAGTACTTATCAGGCTGGCGGTCAAATGCTAACTGCCGCAAACTGGCGTTTGCAGGCTATTTATGCGGTCCACCAAGCGCGGACCGCCGGTGCCGTGTAGATGCCCGACAAGTCGGTCTCCCTCCCACCAACTGTCCCGCTCCAACACTTTTATTCAGTCATTTCAGTTTGAGCGGTCTCGTGCGAACAAGCTCGCCAGACCGCCCGTTACATATATTAACAAACAAAACATAAAATTCTTATACATAAATACGAAGACGAAAAATGGCCGCGTCGGAATAATCTGGAAGAAGGTACGTCCGATACACATTATATTTGAATTTTCGGTTAATTATGACTATCATTAAAAATATTGTCAAAAAGAGTAATTTTTTATCCTGTTATTCAAGTAGTTGAATAAGTACATCGAACTGGTAAAAGATTTTGTAGGCACTGGTGGCCACAGATAAAATATCTAACAACTTTTTTTCATCGTTTTTATTTATTTATTTGTGATGGTATCAGTAAGGAGGGAAAGCATCAAAATTTAAAAGAGATTACAATTAGAAAAAAGTATAGAAAATTATAAATGGTACAACATACATAAATACCCATAATTCTAAAAGGTTAATTGGAAACCACACCAAGGAACCAGGGTCATGGAGACAGTTTTACGACTATTTTGTGACATACGAGATGTGTTCAAAATAAAAGGTGAATTTTGAATTTTCGTAGGCTGTGTACATTCGATTATCATTTTTTTTTGTTTTGTTGGTACACATTGACATGATGGGGTCATTGGGGTTCAGTAGAAACAGGTAACTTCGTTGAGTGTCAAGTATTTTATTAATTCACAATGTAAAATATATTCCTAACTGGTAGGTATTGTGGGTGTCACTTAATTACACGAACTGTTTTTACGGGTAATCTACACACGGTCCAGTGGGGAGATTACCAGTCGTCTCGATGTTGGTGTTAGAAGCCTCAGAGAGCAGGTGGTACTTCCGGTAGGGGGCGGTTTTGGTGCTGGGCGGACACGTGTTTCGGCTTTCACTTGACGACCGGTTTCAGACGGTTCAAGAGGATGATCAGCAGGATGCCAGAGGCGCTCGACTGCTGTCCGGTGGTGATTCCTGCGGTGGTGGATATGTGCCTTGATGGGATCACGGCGCTGGGAGGCAGGAGGCGAAGGGCACTCGACTGCACTCGAACAGTGGGCGTTGGGGTTCGGCGGTTCCTGCCGAGTTTTTCCGCACCGTCTCAGGCTGGGGATGCAAGTGGCCTGCTTGCTTTGTAGGAGACGGGAGTCTCGACTACGACCACTGGCCGGACGGTCTCTACTGACTCGTCTCTGTCCACTACTGATTTTGCTTCGGCCAAAGTCCCCCTTTTTAATCACATCCGAACTATTTTTCGGGTTCCTTCGTGAACTACGAACTGTGGCTCGGTGGCTTTTAATTAGTTCGCTGTTAATCCCCGTAACTGCTTTCTTCTGGCGACTGCAAAATTTCCGGGATTTAAAGCCGGGCGTTTGTAAATTACACTCAGGTAGACAGACCTCGGGTACCGTATTATGGATTAGCATAAATCGGTGTTTCCCGCACTTATGGCTTGTATCAACATATTTTTATCATATGTTAGCATTATCAGCCATTTTGGATCAGTGGTTCGTTTTTGACAACTGGAAAGGTTAGTCACGTTTTGTTTTTTCTTCATCATCGATTTTTTGGATTTTTTGAGGAAATGCTGATAAGGACATAGAAAAAAAAGCAAATCTAAAATTTCACTTTAATCGGACTGATGATGCCCCAGAAAATGGCTATCAAGTTCCGACCAAAACTAGGATTAACAATTTTAACCATAGGATTAACAATTATAGGACCTCCATAGGATTAACAATTATTAACAATTTTTGAAGAAATGCTGATGAGGACATATTAAATAAAGCGAATCTGAAATTTCAATTCAATCGGACTGATGATGCCTCAGAAAACGAACCTAAATAAAAAATCGAAGAACACCCAAAAAAGTGACTAACCTTTCCAGTTGTCAAAAACAAACCACTGACCCAAAATGGCTGATAATGCTAACATATGATAAACATATGTGTATCAAAATATTTTTTTTTTTTAAATCGATAATCGAATGTACGCAGCCCGCGAAAATTTTAAATTCACCTTTTCTTTTGAACACACCTCGTATAGTGTGTCAAAAGGTAGACGATTCTGTCTGTAAGTGACGTTAAAAATGTTAACGGTCAACACGGCATTGTTAAACAGTTGAACACTTTGTTGATTGGCCATTTCTGATAAGCAGAAGTTCTCGCTTTTGAAACATGAAATAGTACATCAGATCTTATACAAGTATAGTTGTTAGTGATGATACAGATCAGATATATTTTTTTAATGTTTAGGTACATAAACATATTTTTAGAGGGCTTCTAAGGTGTAAAAATCAAGCATTCCTGTTAATATTAAGGGTGGATATAAGAATAACTAATGAATAATGTATCAGATGTTGTTATCCAAAAACAATATCATTCGCTACTCTCGAGTTGGAAGGGCCATGTTTCTTTGCCTTATTTGTTTACTCGTGTATCATTTATCCAATATCTTGATCTTAAATGTTAAATTTAATATCAAGGATAAACCATTTTTTACATTTTTATTATTCTTAATTAAATCATATTATTATACACACTCCCTATACGTCATGATATAAGCTCTAAATTATTATCTACAAATTCCTAAAATTTAACATACGTAGACATTCTATGAATCGAACAGTACTAAACTATTCGTCGTACCATATTCAATCTAAATGTAAGCATTGAATGGTTTCATTACGCAATACTGGATCCATGGGTTACACTTGACCTATAGATTGTAGATACGTCCGTCATATTGGACTCATTATAATACTGGAAAATACGACAATGTATGTTAAGGGGAGAGGGACGTCGGTGAGTTATTGTTTATTAATTCAAAATAATGATAGTATTATTACGCAATACGATAAACACAATGTTTTTAAATAGAAAAATGTTTATTAAATATTTTATAAATTTACATAGGCTTAGCATTTATCAAAATCTAATCAGAAGTCTATGTAAATTTATAAAATATTTAATAAATATTTTTCTATTTAAAAACATTGTGTTTATCGTATTGCGTAATAATACTATCATTATTTTGAATTAATAAATAATAACTCTAAAAAATAACATACCATTGTATTTGGAACGTCTGACGTCACGTGTGAATTCTGTTTTTTATTAGTTATGATTTGTATTTTCGATTTTGTTTTGTATTTTAAATATGTATTTTTTTAGCTATGGTGAAATTTAAACTTAGTTTGGGTGACTTTAAGTTTTATAATTTTTGTTCAATATAAAAAACCATTATTAGTTACAGAAATTAGAGTATTTATGAGCAAACCAATTATCAATATGGATATTTCGATAATGTTAATGCTCAATAATATTATCATTATTCGAGTTATAGTTTCTAAAAGAGTACAATAATGTTATTACTTATGTTTACTTATGGTTTACTATGAATATAATATAAAATTATGAACAGTAAAGCTCATCCTTGTTTTGACATTTGATATTCTAACTTCAAAACCGACTGGCCATAGATTTAGAACGTTTTGACGACCTTTGAAAATTATTTTAACTATGAAAACTAAGTTTGGAGAAAAAAGGAAATATACTGATATTTGAGTTTGAACGTCATTGTCATTATTAATAAAAAAATATATAAATAAAATTTTGACTGGAGTTCCTCATTTAACAGTATTTTCTAAAATTTTAACGAAGGGTAAAAAATAAACTTTATAAATACTGTCTGAAATTCCAATTATTATAAATTAAAATAAATATGATGTAGATTATGAAATATGTGTAAATAATCATACGTATCAAAAATATACTTTTATGGAGCGAATGTTTTCTCAAATAAATTACATGATGTGTGCGTAATACTATACCTATAATATATACATTACATCTTCCTCCCCTTGTCCAACTCGGGTCGGGGACCCATCGCATCGACAAGGCACCTCCAGGCGTCCCTGCCCTGTGCTACGTTTGCGGCATCCGTCCATAGTAGACCCAGCCTCCCCTCGCACATGCTCTGAAGTTGCTTCTCCCACCTGTGTCTTTGACGGTCCGCTGAACGTATATATAAAAATAAAATAAATTATTCTACTAACAAATGAATTAAAAAATATACTTTGTATTCACCAATTTATTAATACAAGTTTCATAACATTTTTGATTAATTACATACCTACTTTAATCAATTTTTGTATATCTTTATATTTTGTCTATTCTTACATTATTGTGTTCTAATTTTTATCATTTGTCTATACTTGACATTATTATTTTTAGTATTCTATATATTATTGATGAAGGAAGCATCGCTGTATGTAGATATCTGTATATTAATAAAGTGGTGAATACAAAGTATATTATTTAATTAGTTTATTAATAACTAGCTGATATGTATCCGGCCTTGCTCGGGTTTATATGAAGTTATGATGTTGTGAATTCTGCTTGTCATTAGGGTTCCATAATTGATTTGACAGCGAAAGTAACTATCTCTAAACAAAGAAACTGTTCATTCCAAACGTTTATTTTTTTAAAACATATCTAAATAATAGAGTTCTTACGTAGCTACCTATTTGTGTTTTACATTCTGAAAATACTCTACCCAAAAAAACCTTCTTGTTTTGAATATGCAATCTGTGGCTAACCAGAGTAGTATATCTATGGGCTAATCTAAATAAAACATGGCGGGTGAAATGTTTTTCATACAAATTTTAAATCGCTATATCAACAGTTTTACATATTTAATTTCATTCAAACTACTTTCTAAACCTTCCCGGCACTAATAAGAACAATCTGTGCTATTTTCAGCGAAAAATCGAAGACAAATAAACAAACAAACTTACATCGATTTTTATATATAAAGATGACGCAACAAAGTGAATACCAATCGTTTGAAGAAATTATAATTTAATTAACAGCTTTACCTAACATGAAATTCTGAGAGATAAATAATTCCATATTTGAACACAATAAATCTATCGTAGTTGGAGTATTGTCCAGTGACATTAATACACTGTAGTACGGCTATGTTAATACTGTTAATTGCAATAACATTATTATCCTGAAAATTTGTCCCACGTGTTAATAACGCGGTTACAGTGATTTTTATTATGCTTTAATATGAAGTAACATTTTCAAATAAACGGCTGGTTATTCAATAACCCGTTACTGTATATCGCTTTGGCAACTGCGCTGTCAAAGCTTCAGTTGGCCTTTCAGACCTGAATTCAAACTGGCAGTGGTAAAACAATTTGATGGTTGATAGAAGCTTGAGAATTATTACATACATTTTGGCCGAGTTTTTTTTTCAATGACTACTTTAGAAGCTATTGCTACGTTCCCTTGAAATATCATTTTGTTTCACTTCAACTAAAATTATGACAAATAATCACTGTTTGTAATAATACTGTATTATTCATTTTTATAAGTTTATATAAAAATTAAACAATAAAAACGTACCTTCTAACTTAGAATCAAAAATTTAATTTTCGCTGTGCGTAATTCGAGGATAAGTGCAAACGTCACCTGTCAAAACATAAACATGGACGCCAAAACAAGTAGTTAGAATCCATAGAAAAGCTATTAACGCCAGCAATTGGAATACGAAAACCGCCAATTATTATTCGCTCTAGACAGAGAGGAAAAAATTCTGAATATTAATTTATTTTCAATTACGCGTACTGTCCGAAAGGGTTAAAGAGGCTTGTGGAGATCTAAATCGTGAAATAAACTGCTCTAACCAGATTCATTCATGATTTGGATTTTGTGCGTTGTAGTGAACGGTGTCAGGACGAAATTAGACAGACGTGTATTTCACGTTCCGATATTACACAATCAGAATTATACACGTATGAAATTACACATGGAGAGATTTACACCTACTTAACTTGCTCCTACTGGAATTGCAAAAAAAAATTGATGACTGGAATTTTTAGAGTTAGTGCCCAATTAATTTAATACCGGAAAAAAATTAACTTGATTTTGACGGAATACCTGCCTAATTTAGTTTTTCGATGCATATTTGAAAATTTCAATTGGGATTTTTTTTAGGCGAGTAGGTGAGTAGTTTCACTTTGCTGACTTTAAAAATATTTTTTTTTGTAAATTTTAGACAAAGCATATTTTAGGGGCGCACAAATATTGTGGAAGCATTTTTTTCTTTACATGTACACACAATATGTAAAGCAAAGATTATTTCATTGTTTTTTTATTATTTTTTTATATTTTATCCAGCTAATATACCATGGACTTGGCAAAGAAAAATGAAAAGTTGCAGAATGCTCAGTAAGAGAACATTATCGATTTTTTTTTAAAATTCGATTATTTACGAGGATGATAAATCGGAGAATTATGGTTATTACGAAATATGATTGCTACCATTTTGTTCGTAATTATTAAAAGTTTCTGTTCGCTTAAATCGTGATTACGGATAAGTTAATCCGGCAAAGTTATTGAGGTTTCTGTCGGACTATATACTTATGGGAAATACCGCCGATCCCAATCGGATTTCAAATTCCAAGAAACCTTTAATTTCACATCGTATGAAATATTAAAGGAAAGTGATTAAAGAAAGTCGGTAAAGTATTTATCGCTTTTGCAGTTATTTCCAATATTAATATTAGAAATAAAAATTCTTTATTTCGAACCTTCTCCTTCCTTTATAGTTTTCGGACATGATTTTTTTTAGTATACACTTAAACACGATTTTTTGACGTATTTAATTTCAAAATGTGTAAATCTCTCCATGTGTAATTTCATACGTGTGTAATTCTGGCAGTGTAATGTAATTGGTACGTTAAATTTAAGCCTGTGTAATTCCGTCATGTAACCGTTCATAACAGAAATTCTCGTTTTATTAATGATATTAAAAATTAGATACAGCATCAAAGTTGACTACTATTTACACAGCGCAACTCGTAAGTGCACCCCGTTTATAGCGCTTGTTCTGGTGCTCAAGGGTTATCGCTATAGCTAAAAAGCCAACAAGACATTCTATAAAATGACTAGCTTCCTTTGTTTGGTTACTACCTCCTTCATCATGTATTTTAAATCCAGTTCCAAAATTACAATTATCCTCCATACAGCATTTCCCAAAAATGACTTAGGTCCCAAGGGAAACCAGTCAAATATAAAATCAATGTATTTTTTTTATGAATCCAAAGAACATTATTATTAATAAATGAATTAAACATTACTTTGTAATCACCACTTTATTAATATATATACATATCAACATGTTTCGAAAGCGAAGCATTCCTCATCAGGAATATACAGAATACTAAAAAAATAATAATGTTAAGTATAAGGGACACCTACGGTGTTTAAATAGTAATTATTATTCGGAATTTTCCATTCATACTTTGGAAACATTTTCTTCAAGCAAACTGGAAACGAAATCTTTATATATAAATAAAGGTATAAAATTTTTACATACAAATACAACCAGTTTACAATTAGATAAATTTGAAATTTTAGAAATCAGTAAAAGTGTTAAAAGTAATTAATAATTAGTATTTTTTTTAATAGCTATTTCTTGAATTTATTTTCATAATTACCTACTTTAGTCAATTTTCGTTTGTATAATTAGTCTATTCTTACATTAATTATAGTGTTTTATGTTTATCATTTGTCCATACTTGACATTATTATTTTTTGGTATTTTATATACTCCTGATGAGGAAAGCATCGCTTTTGAAACATGTTGATATGTTTATAATAGTAAGGTGGCAATTACAAAGTAATTTTTAATTAATTTTTTAATAATGACGCCACAAAGTAATACCAATCTTTTGAAGAAATTGTAATATTATTATTAATATTTATTTTTATTTGAAATAGCTTTTAACATTAGCACATCAAACAAACTCAAACAAAATTTAACTGTGGTATTTTCTTTCTCTATTTCTCCATTTTTTCAGTCACACAGTTAAACAAAAACTCATCATTAACAAATATTATTAAGTAAATACGTATAATGAAATCACTGGTTCCGTCCAGGGGAACCCTTTTGTCATATTCTCACTGAAAAATCAGAACAACAGAAAAATTACAATGGATTTTATTCTGAAACCTTAATAAATTCATATTATGAATTGCTTGTACCACAGCGATACGAAAAACTCCTAAATTTGCCTTTGATGTCGGGATGGCCATAAAATATGAAGCGGGATAAACCAAATAGCCACTTTAATTATGTTCGTATCCGTTCAACCCTAAAACCTAAACCTACCGTAGGAGAAATATATTCACTCCTAATCAGGTGATCTCGGCCAAAGGACTGTCCATAAATTTAAATAATAGTTGCTTTGAAAAAACGCAAGATCACCTCCTGAAAAATCCTGAAAATCTAAGCTGGGAGGCTCTTAAGAATTCAGGCTATGCGCTACCTGTCTAGTAAAGAAAGGCCGTGGCGGAACTTTGGGTCTCTCACTTGATACTAGTACCTACCCGCCGGCGTCAAGTAGGGTTGACATTTACTACCTGTACCGAAATCCCGCCTCAATCCTTTCGGGTATTTTTCTAACAATATTTTATCACTTTCGAAAGGCAACCGAATAACGATCACTTGAAAACAATAAACTCTTCTCTTTGCGTATTTATATTTATTCAACTTAAAATAGTACCTATTTTTTTTCTGGTATAAACATACAACGTATCTACAAACAATTCTTGGAAATAATAAATACATTTTTCTTTTTTTTTTGTATTTTTTTGTTTCATATTTTCAATTTGAGATTTATTAATATTATCTTCAATGAAAAAAAACAATATTACAATGAGGTTTATAAGCATCAATAAGTTATTACAATAAAAATTACTAGGCTTGTTGAAAAAGTCAATAGCCTATATAAATAAAAATCAGGTAGGTATATCCGAGACACTATTTTAATATCAAATAAATTTGGGTAGAATCTTGCATTCAATATACAAAGATAGGTATTAATTGAATACGATATTAAGATGCTAATATCATCATTTTTATCGATATCATAAAATCGCTAGAGACGCTGGTGAGACCATTACCTTTTCATTTTCTGTGCCTTTTCTGTTCTATATATTATTTGAGATAAAGAAAATATTGAAATGCGGTTTAGAAGGTTCAATAAGTTATTCCGATAAAAATTTAAAAATAATTACATTTCATCACTTCTTTCATTTTTCATCGGCTGTTCATTTTTTAAAGATTTTCACCACAGTAGCAATTATTTTTATTTATTTATTAATTTACTCTTAAATTAAAGAAAAAAAAAAACATAAAAAGGTTGCCACTCATCTCACTGGGAAAGTCCTGGGTTGAGATGAGCAGCTTTACAATTTTAGTGAAAAAATATATTATAAAAAAACTAAAACAAATAACACAAAAGTTATTCAAACTATAAACAACTCTAAAATCTACAGTAATAATAATAATAATAAATGTTTATTCCGGTATGTGGGGAGGTTAGTGCAGTCCCACATATTCCATATAAAATATACATGCAATAGTTATAAAAAATGTACAAAATATGTACAAGAGTTATAATATGTACAAAATAATCAAAAATTAAAAAATAATTTAAAAAAATATAAGAATTTAACTAGATAAGTATATGAAAATGAATCCTTTAAGGTGCTGCGGCATTTACATTGTGAGGGGCCAATATATGTCCAGTATGCGTCGATGCTGGAGGCTGGACTGAGGCGGGCTTCCATGATGAGGATATTCCTGGAGCTGTTTATTCTTTCCCTCATTCCAGCCAGCCTGGATCTTATAAGGGCTGCAAAACCGGAAACTCGCCCCTCCGTGAACATACTGGAAGCGCTGCAGTATCTGGGGAGGCCATACATTATGCGGAAGGCGTTATTATACTGTACACGAAGTCTTTCCATACTACTCTTTTTGCAGTTTGCCCAGAGTTCGCAGGTGTACAACGTTGCGCAGAAGGCAAGGAATAAAGTCCTTTTCACAGCGGTACTACAAAGGCGAAATCTTCTACTGAGCATATTCGATTTTACGCTGAGAGCTCGTCTTTGCATATCAATGTCATCATCATCCATCAGAGTACTGGTGATTATGTGTCCTAGGTATTTGGTTTCTTCAGTCTCCTTCAGGATCACAGTAAATCTTTAAGTCGGGCCATACATTTATAGATTACAACAATAATAATTTCATTGTAACCCAAATAACTATCATAAAGTATCTGTTCTACAATTAGCCACAATAATAGAGTGACCATCTTTTTGGTAACAAGAAGTAGTGAGAAAATAATAATAGGTAAACAGTAATAAGTAAATAATAATCAGTAAATAGTGATAAGTTAAAAAATTACATAGATAAAAAATACATATTAAGAAGTAAATAATAAAGAGATTTCTATTTCGAATTTCTACAAAATGAAATCATTTTTTTTCTTCTTGTGATTAGTGATTTTATTTATGTTACTATTTATTAACTTTTCGCATAATTTCAGAAGTTTTTTGGCTATTAAAAAAGATTTACAAAAACTGTTTCCTTGAAATTCACAATTTGCTTAACGGACAACACATTTGGGTCCTTTGAAATAATTTACTTCGATCCTAGAGTGTTTAAAACATTATTGGAATGTAGGCAAGTAGGTATATGCATATAAATTACCTACTTTCGATTTTTTTTGTAAATTTACGAAACCTTTTGGGGAAAAAAAAGTCAAAATATATCTTATATCGCCATAAAAAAATCATTATTTATTGATTTTAAAATTTTATTTTATTTTTTATTTTTTTATTCCGTCGAAAATAAACCTTTTTTTTAAAACTATTATTATTTATAAATAAAACACATAAATGCAATACCTAAGGTGTTATAATAATTATTCTGAATTTGCCAACCATCTTTTGGAAACAAATCATGCTTTTGATATAAATAAAGGCTTAAAAAATTTAAAGCAAATACAACCGTTTTTCAATTAGACAAATTTGAGATTTTAGAAAATAATGTTAATAGTCATTTAAATATAAATAATAATAATTTTTTTGTTAAATGGCTCTTTTGGATTTATTTTCATATTAATAGTATTCAATGTTTAAAATTATTTTTTATTTAAATTTTTTATTATTTACCTACTACCAATTTTTAGTTATATTAATAATTTGTCTATTCTTACATTATTATGTTCTATTTTTAATATTTGTCTATACTTGATATTATTATTTTTTAGTATTCTATATGTCCTGATGAGGAAAACTTCGCTTTCAAAACATGTCGATATATATAAATATATATATATATATATTTATATTAATAAATTGGTTATTACGAAGTAATTTTTATTTAATTTAAAAAACCGTTTATTCATTAAAAAAATCTGCACGCTGGATACTTATTATACTTGTGCGGGACAGCTGTTTTCGACTTTCGAAGGGATTGTGGAACTGTTAATTTCTTCGGAAGGCGACACAACTGTCATGCGTAAAAATAAGTATTTGTCAGAACTTTTTATATTAAAAAGGTTTTTTTTAATGAAGTAATTATGGTTATAATAAAAAGTGTACATATATATGGGCATAGTAAACAAATAAATGAAAATAAACCAATTTACACGATCTTTCCGAAATCTGAATTCTCATAAGTAAAAACACAGTATCTTCCTTGAAACTCTCGAGGAAGATACTGTGTTTTTACTTATGACAACAGTATAGGCGAGAATTGAGATAGTAGATTATTTTCAAACTGGCCCTTTTGCCGTTTTCAAAATATGATGCGATGGTTTTTAAAAATATGTTAAAATTCATTCTAACTATTTTAACAATATATATATTTTTTAAATGAATTTCATGAGTCTGTATATGATTCGGTTATATTTTCTGTAAAGCTAAATCTCTGAACTGGTTTCAATAAAGTAAGGAACAAGGGAGCTTTATCTGTCAAGTTCTTAATGCAATATACAGCGATATGACAAAGAATTGAAATATCATGTCTTACTCTGTCAAAACGACGACATTCAAATAACTACCACTATCTCCTTTGATAATGTCATCCATAAAGCACAACCTTCTACCCACACAGATTTCTCAAAATAAATTGTAACCCTTTCATCCCACGGTTTATTTGGAGTGTATTAAATGATTTTTATTCACTGAAGATAATATATCTCAAAATGAAACACGATACCGAAAAGACACAGAAAATAAAAAGATATCGGTAGCAATTGGGAATCGAACACAGAACCTCGTGGTATTTTCTATGCATTTTAAGTATCACTTTTCATTGTGAGAGTTGCTAATATTATCTTCAATGATTAAACATATTTTACGCTGAGGTTTATAAGGTTCAAAAATATATGTAAATTAATTTTTTTTTTTTTTTTTTATTGTATAATATTAATTATATACAGTGGGAACTTATACCCGCTAAGCCACTGCAAGTAGCTTGTCAGCAGGAGTTTATTTCAACAATATAATATAATACAACAATAAATTACAATCATCATACAAATGTAGGGCAAAAATTATTATATTTAGGCGCATGCATCTTGTGCTGTACATAAGTTGAGAAAAAAAAATTAAAGAGAAAAATAATGGTAAAAGCATTACAGATTTGTTATTGAGATACTAGAGTCCAATCTTATAACACCGATTTAAATAATATTATAAAAATGTCAATATCATAAAAATATCAAAATTATAAAAGTACCAATATTATAAAAGTATCAATATTATAAAAATATCAATATTATAAAAACATCAATACTTTTAAAAATATCAACATTATAAAAACATTCATATTACAAAAATATAACTATTACGTAAATATCAGAAATATCAAAGCATCTGTAAGTATTAAATAGATTAAGAAATAAAAATTTAAAAGATATATACATAAAACAGCAGTACAGGTTGGTTACAATGAGGATAGACTTAAATATAATAGTAACACCGTAACAGTAAGTACACCAGATATCTAGGAGCTATACAACCATGGAGACCGTCATATTTGTTACCATCAATACACAAGGTTACTTTCCAAAAGCCAACACTTTAACATCAGTGAGAATTTCATCATAGGACAATTGTTTTTAAATTCGTACGGCAATTTGTTAAATATAAATGGTACAATGTATTCAAGGGTTCGTTGACCATATTTATTTTGAAATATTGGCACTATCATTCCTATATTTTGTGTGAAACGTGTATTGTGTACATGATCCACCACTGCCTTATACGGACTTTCAGATATATGTTGCAGTAGAATTTTATGCCACAAAATACCACGAACAGGTAATACATTAATTGATTTGTACATGATATCAATGTCTCGCCTTTGGTTAAAAACTGTTTTACTTACTAACAATTTTACCATGGCGTTTTGAATCAGCTGTAAATGTTTTATGTTGGTCTTACAGGAGTGTCCCCAAGAAGTTATACCATACCTTATAGTCGATTCTGCTAGAGACAAATAAATTAGTTTCATAGTTTTTATAGGCACATATAATTTTATCTTGTGGAGTCTTCCTACAATGGCTCGAAGTCGCTTACAGAGGTTGGAAATTTGTACGTCCCATTTCATATTACAATCCACCGTAACACCTAGATACACGTACTGGTTGACTAATTCGATACTTGTACACGCGCAGGGCTGTTTGGTATTATTGTGAATGCAATTAAATGAATGGGATATGATTACAGGTGCCTCTCTGTACCTTGCATGCGGGGATCTTATATGCATCAATTTCGTTTTTTTAGCATTGATTATTAGACCAGAGTCATGTGACCATTTTAATAAAGAAATAAAGTCTACCTGTAACAATTTTATTGCAGTATCCAAATTTTCATGGGATATTATAAGTGCTGTATCATCAGCATATACATAATGTTTAACAAACGAGAATATTTTGTTCATAAGTGATACAAAGATAATATAGAGCGTTGGACCTAAAATTGACCCTTGTGGAACTCCTGTTTTGACATTTCTTCTTTTACTAAATTTGTCTGATATTTTTACCTGGATTTGGCGGTTGGTTAGGAAGTTTTTGAATAGTTTGAGAAAGTTTCCTCTTACCCCTATTGCCTCCAAAATATTTAACAATTTCATCGGGTCTATAGTATCAAATGCCTTTGAATTGTCTATAAACAGTACCAAAACATGTCTTTTATTATTCAGTTCATTATTTATATAGTTAGAGAAATCCTGAAGTAACATTTCAGTACTTTTTTTTTTTGAAAACCAAATTGATTAGGATCTATTAAAGAAAAGCACTCCAAGTATTTGGTTAGTTTTAAAGATATGTATTTTTCAAGAATCTTTTCTAGAGCGGGTAATATACTAATCGGTCTATAGTTTTCTATATCAGTATGTTTCCCATTTTTGTAAATAGGTCTGATAATACTACATTTGAGTTCATCTGGTATCACAGCTTGTGTTAAAATTGTGTTGATCAGATGGGTTAATATAGGACCCAAAATATCTATGTGTCTTTTTATGTCAAACATTCGGATATTATCTATGCCAGGGGACTTTGAATTTTTGAGAAGTTTGACTATACTCAGTATGTCTGCGAGTGATGCTCGTGGTATATACAAACTTTGCGGTGACTCTATCGGGACAATATTTGACGCCTTAAAATCACATTTATGAACCATTGAGGCTATGTTATCTGAAAAATAATTAACAAATTGGTTTGTAACATTTTCCGCAGATTGATTTTTTAACATAAACCTACTAATTACATCGTCACAGTTACTCTTTGTCCTACGTCCTAGAATTTTATTTATTTCATCCCATGTTTTTTTGATATCTGAAAAATTATTCTTAAATTTATCATTGAAAAAGGTTGTTTTACTTTTTATTATTAATTTAGTAACAAAATTACGAAAAGATTTGTATTGTTTTTCATAAATTGCATTTGTTGGGGAGCTTTTCCACCGCTTAAATAAAGAATCTCGTTTTTTAATGTGTGATAGAATATCTTCTGTCATCCATTCTTTTATAATCCAAGGTCTTGCATTGGGTTTTACATCTATAAATATTTTACTATTTTCATATACTTCGTTAAACTTGCTTTTTATTTGACTATATAAATTATTGCAATCATTTGTCTGAAGCAAAGCATTCCAGTTATAATTTCTAATTGAAAAATCTATTCGTTTTTGAGATAAAATTGAGACTTTCCGCCCTTTATTTGTAGGCCGTTTATTAGTTTTATAGTACGGAATGTTCACAGCTGTTGCAAAGTGGTCTGCAATGATGAAGTCACAAACACATGCGTAGAGTATGTCAGTTTCTTTGTGTTTGCTATTATATCTAACAAAAATATGATCCAAACATGTTCGTGTCATTTTAGTATTTGCTATAGCTTCCCTTGTAACGTCGTTTATACATTTTGTAAAATAGTTATTTGAAAGAGCATTTTCATAGTGAATAATCACAGGATCTATATAATTTAACAAATCAATATTTATGTCACCAAATATTAGCATATTTTCATTAGGGTTTGAACATTTTGTTAATATTGATGAAAGTTCATTGATAAATGATTGTTTACTAAGATTTGGTGGTCTATATATTGCTAGTACATTGAGTATAGAATTATTTGGTAATGTTATTATACAGGAAATATTCTCGAACAACTTTGTTTCAAGTAAATTTTGGGTGAAAGGTAAAGTATCCCGAATATACAAGGTTATACCCCCTCCAGATTTGGATGTGCGACAGTAACTAATGCTACTGTAACCGGGAATTTCGAAAAGACAAGTATGTTCCCTTTTTATTGAAGTTTCACATAGCATTAGGATATCTATATTATTCCAACAATTTTGGAGGTTAGCATGTAAAACATCCCAGTATTTAGATATGGATCGAATGTTTAGTTGAACGCAAGTAAAATTACCTATATTATGGCCAATTTTATGTTCTTCCGTCCACTGTTTCAAGTCATTAGTCCTCGTGTAGATAACATCACCGTCGTCATCAATGTATTTATACGCCATAATCGATGGTGGCAAAGTCCTTGGAAAGAGCAGCCTTATAAGCTGGGCAGGTGTCCTTGTCTCCAGTCGAATGTCCAGCGGGCTTGCCAAACCTGGTACAGGTGGCACATACTGGCTCGGCGGCAGCTTTTGGGCAATCTGTCCTGGCATGACCTTCACCTGCACAATGTCCACATCTTTGCTGGTCCTTGCAGAACTTGAAGGAATGTCCGATCATTTGGCACTTGGAACACACTGTAAGCCCAATAAAGTCACGAACGCGGCACACATTCCAGTCAACAAAGACCTTTCCTTGCTTCACCAGCACGTGACGTAGATGGGCAGGCACCTCGTAGACCCGGTGGCATGTCGATCCTGTCCGAGCACCAGCTAGATGACTTAGCTTGCACGTTTTCACTGTGGGTTCTAAGTCTGCGTTTTCCTGGATTCCCGTTAAGGCACTCCTGAGAAAACACTCATCTGTAAGGTCCCGAGGAACATTAAAAAAGATCACTCGTGGATGTCGTTTAGTGGGTAGTCGGGCACTTAGAGTAGCCGAGTTTGCTAGACATGGGGTTTTGAGTATTTTTTCCCGGTCTTCCCGAGTAGCGGTTTGGATAACTATGCCTTTGTTACGGATGTTCCTTATACCCGTAACGCGGATTCCATGCTCAGATGGTCGTAAGACGTCCTTCAGGAGCTGCTTCGTTTCGTCGCTATCCTTAGCCGAAGCCAGTTTCGGAAAGATGCATATAGCAGGCTTAGGGGTCCCAACACTAAGTCCTGTACGGGTGATTGGAGGTCTTGGCGTATTCTGAGGACCATTTTTGACCATGTCGGCAAACGATAGGCTTGCCTCCGTGGCATCAGCCACTCGACGCATCACTGGTCCCAGATCAGACTCTAGCTGCTGAATTTTGTCCAACAACTGCTTAATATGATTGTCTGCCATCGTTTTTTCGGCCTGCAAGACCTTGATGTTTGCAAGGGCTGAGTTTAGATCTCCTCTGAGTTCTTCCTTTTCAAGCAACAGCTGGGCCACTGATCCTAGAACACTCGTTACATTTCGGGACACCTTGAGCTGTTGTTCTTTTGATACCTTTGACGGTTTTTCCGCCAATGTATCCTGTAAGGCCTTCAGGAAAAATTGTGTCCCAGAGAGTATTTTTTGTCCTGATGGATTACCGCGATTAGGGTCAATATCCATCTCTGTCTCCTGGGCATCAGAATCTGATTCGTCCGAGTGAGAGGTATAGGGAGAAGCAATAGTGGGGCTGTCATTGTTTCTTGAATTCTTTTTTTTCCCCATATTCACATGAAAGTGAAAACTTTTTTTTGTTGTTCGTAATCCGAGAATTTATTTGTAAACAGGTGGTTTCACAATTTCACAGAAAATAAGCGGTGATTGGTTAAAGAGAGATCACTACACCAGTAGGAGCACTGAAAAGTGAGCTCATAAACAAGGTAGCCAATCAGCGCCCTCTACCTCTGCAAACACTTCTTCACTGTCTGATAATTAAATAAAACGAAAAGTTTATTAAGACAAAAAACAGTTCAGAAATGCGAAAAAAACACGAGAGAGTAACACCACAGATCAAATCGCGGTCGATTTTTACAGCAATAATATTCTTTCTCACGGCTGATAAGTTAAAACAATGAATCTTTCAATTATAATCGATAGCTTGACAGAGCGTCACGAGTACGTAGTATTGTTGCGATTCGACTGAAAAAAATTCTGACTTTGAAAACAGAATTTGAGACGATACCGGAATTATCTTGCTTTGGTTGAGAAGATATTTAGATTTTTTGGGATGACCACTAAGCGGCTATTAGATGGAAATGGTATTTAAATTTCATACATTAGTTTTCGCAAATGTCTTTGTTATATTATACTATTTAAGCTATGAAGCGGCACATCTGTAGATGCAGCAGGCTCTTTTTTTTTGAATTGAAGATGATATTAACAGCCCTTGGAAATCTGACGAAAAATGACAGAACGGATTGAGGGAGCTATAGCTCAGTGGATTAGAGCGCAAGGTCCCGGATAGACCACGAGGTCCTGGGTTCGAGTCTCAGATTCTAACGTTATCTTTTTCCTTTCTGTGTCTTTTCGGTTTCATGTTTCATTTGGAGAGTTTTTAATAATGTCTCCAATTAATAAAATTATATTGCAATAAGTTTTTTAAACTTCAATAAGTTATTCCAAAATCGAATGTATTAAATGATTTCTTACCATCGAAATATTTATGAAGTGTGACTATATAGAAGACTCAAAATAATGTAATTAAATACAATAAATAAATATAATAATATGATTCAATAGACAGTCTCCGAGATTGAGTGGTTACGATCCTTGGCTACGAATCTAAAAGTCGCGGGTTCAAATCTCGGCGTGCCCAATTAAATTGTATTATATTTTTATATAGAATCCACTGGTTAAAGTAAGTCCGCTACGTCTCTTAACAACCTGTATATATTATGTATTTATTTATTGTTACCCATCCCAAAACAGATATTATATAGTGAGATAAATAATGTACATGTATCTGTATCAACTTACATGCCAATTAACTATCGTTGCCGGCAATGAAATGAATGAATGAATGAAATGTACGACAATATAGCAGTGATTAGTTTTCCCCGCATTCGCTGTCCCAGTGAACTTACGAGTATATGCAAAGTACGAGTGAACAGAACCCCGTTCATTTCTAAACATTCCTGAAGATATTTGTACAATATCCTAGCAAGTACTCGTTCCATGTTCTTGACAACACCTAAGCGTAATTAACGAGGGCAATTTAAGGGCAGGTTCTAATAAAAAGCATTTTTATTAAAGTGTTGACAGGTACTCGGTACTTTGCAATCTGGGAAAATTAAAATCTCCTTCGCGCCGCGCCGCCAGTCTAATTAAATTCTTGCCCCCAGGTTGTTACAACACAAAGAGTGATAATTATGGCAGAATTAAATTTTCATAAATTATTTTAACAAGATGGTGGACTTAAAATCAGTGTTAAGACGAATTTATTTTTAAAATGCTCTCGGCCTTCTTTGTCATTCGAGACGTGGTGGCTTAATCACTGACATTAACGAAGAGCCGGCACTGAACATTCTGGATTCTCCCCAAGTGAAAATGAAAAAATAATTACAAACCTCGCGCCTAATATTTAATCTGATTCCGAAATCTGCGAAAATCGAGTTTAAAGACGCGTTAGGTATATTGATTAAATAAACTAGAGTAGCGTTTTTTTTAATTACTTTTGATTAATATGTCGACGTTCACCGGATTTCGCTTGAAAAGAAGCTAATTATTAATTGTAAATGTAACAGTGATTGAAAGTTAATGTAAATATTTTAAACCCAGATGATGTTTGGGTTCAAGCGAAACACAGTCTACAGCAAAATATCAATAAATAGTTAAAACAAATAATCATACTTTATTCCAGAATATGGGGAGGTTAGTGCAATTCCACGCATTCCATAAAGTATATACAAATAACAAGGATAATGATAATTGATGCAAATCAATAAAAAACAAAGAGATCATAAAAGGACGTTAGTGGGCTGTGACGTTTGAGATTGGTGGAGCTGATATATTTCTCTGTTATGCTTCGATCCTAGGATCTGAACTCTGGCGATTCAATGTTGAAGACATTTCCGGAGTTGTAAATTTCATTCATTTAATATCTATGCCTTTCTTTAAATTCAGATAACTCATTAAATACATTTTTTGTATCCATGTCATAAAACTAACAATAAAATATATGCATAATATTAATATAGGTAAAAACTTCCTTCTTCTTTTGGCGCTCATAGCATTTAAAATTTAATCGTATAAAGGTATCTGTCTAGCATTACCATCTCTATTAACATGTCTAGCATTACCTAGACATGTTAAAGATGTAGAATATGATATACTCGTATATGTATGTATATTACCCTCAAACTGAACAGAAGCATACAAATGCAGCTGTGATGTATCACATACATACTCGCCCCACTGCTGTTCAATATCAGGTTATGCTCTGATTTTGTAAATAGTAACATTTTTTGCATAATTTAGTCTGAAACGTAAATATGTTAGTTGTAAGCCTCTATTACTAGTTTTAAGTCACTAGCTACGGGTCTAAGTTGTAAGTCGCTATCTATATAAGTCTTAGATGTAAATCACTAATTATAAGTCTGAATTAGGTATTTTCTAGTTATAAATCTTAGCTGTAAGCCATTAGTAATTAATCTAATATGTAAATTATAAGTCTAAGTGATAAGGTATAGCTTAGATAAATTATGTTGTAAAGCGCCTTTGAGGTGATTTTCTCATGAAAACGGCGCTATAAAAATAATCCATTTATTATTATTATTACTATTATTATTTCACTAAATCCTGCAAGCCGGGTTCTTATGAGGGCTATAAAACCAGGAACTCGCCCCTACGTGCACACGTTGGAAGCGCTGCAGTGTCTGGAAAGGCCGAAAATCATGCGGTAAGCGTTGTTGCACTGCACGCGAAGCCTTTCCATTCTAATTGAATGCTGTACAAAACGCAAGGAATAATATCCCCTTCGCAGGTGGACTGTAAAGCCGAAACCGTCTACTGAACATGTTTGATTGTACAAGGAGGGTCTTTGTCTGTCGATGTCATTGTAGTCCATCGACTTATTGATGATAATGTGTCCGAGATATTAGGTTTCTTTAACCACTTTCAGAAGTTTGCCGTTCTGGAAAGCGGGTGCAATGCTTTTCGGACCTTGCACATATCTGATGACGAATAATGCTATTTTTTCATGTTGTAGAGCATGTTTTTACGAGTGCAAACTCTTGACAGATATTTAGGAAGATACGTAGCCCAAGTAGCCCGTAAACAAGGTAAACATGTGTTAGTTTGTTAATAATGTCACACCACAGCGGTTGATTTAAAAGAGAATACATTTTATGTTATGAATATTGACTTAAATAACAATACGAGTATTCAAAATAACATAGAAGGTTTTATACACATTTTTTGTGAATTTAAAATGTATAATAACGCACAAGAGTCCCAACTGCTCTCATATTTCCGAAGCCGATGAGACTATGGTATCCCCAGGGGTATGTTGTGATGCTAAATGGAGTGGAAAATTTTGGGAAGTATCTTACTATTTCGATTCGAATATTGTTTTCACTGTAACAAAAGTAGAGATAACAAAATCAAAATAACTTTTGAACGAGGAAATAGATAAATCCAAGCTTCAGCGCAAGCCACATATCACTCAGAGTCGAAATTGCTTTAATATAATTTCCTCATAAATAAGCAGACCGACACTGCGATGCAACTTTTCCAATCTAACCGTGGCTTATGAATGATGGTATGCTTTCGCGAACGCATTTATCAAGAGGCGTTTCGTATGTCTCAGAATCCAACATACCGTTGCAAAGTAGAGTTAGGAATCGTGATGTTTCAAGAGGGCAGTATTCAGATGCAACATACTTAATTGCTATATAATATTTGACGGCCTCTATGGTTGAAAGGTAAGGCTCTCGACTACGAATCCGGAGGTCGCGGGTTCAAATCCCGGCGTGCGCAAGTATATTTTATTTATTTAATTTGTGTTGTTTCACAAATAATTCATTTAAAAATAATATACAGTGTATTTGCATACCTTCCAGAGTAAAAGATACTCTCATTATCGCCCCGGTGAAAGACCACCATTCAGAATTAAAACTTTGCTTGAAATGGCTTTTAGCCGTGTTTGGTAACCAGATCTGAATAGCCATGTATTTCCCCATTTTCCTCTTCTTCTCCTCCTTCCCCTCCCCAATATCTTCAGCCTCACAACATGCCCCAATTGGGAATGCAATAGTTTCACTGGCTCCAGACGGTTGGGAGCAGTTGGGAATCTTGTGCGGTATTCATATAAAAAGTATGGATTCAGAATTGCACTATTCAGTCTCTCAAAGGCGCTAATATAAATGTTTTACTCAAACATAAGGAATGAACAGTTAGAATACTTTTTTTCTGAAAAATAATATTAAAGGAACGATTTTAAATCTTTAAAATGGTTGCCACTCAATAAATCAACAAACACATGAAATCAACGGAGGCGAAAATTTTTCTTCGTTCAATGTTAAACCAATAAATGCAGTCGATTATTATCATTCTGACATATAAAAAAGGTTGAAGTGTTGGGAGCTCATTCAAAACATTGAAGACCGATTGAAGTTTGTTTTAATAAATAAAATAAATCAAACGGAAACAGTCATATATTTTGATCATAGTACTCACTTCTGATACTAATGTTGATAAGTCGAAGAGATAATATATAAAAAACGAGTAGACAAATTACAAACATAACAAAAAATAATTGCGTAATTAATTAAAAAAATTTGAAAAATTAGAAAACTTGAAAAAAAGGTGTTTTTATTGTTAACATAAATAAAATTAATAAAATAAGAAATTATAAAAATACTCTTTATTTTGATTTATTTACGAAGTTTTTCCTTCCACTTCTTATCAAATATGTTATATTTTGTTTGGTAGTGACGGTTTAGATTTAGAATCATTGCTAATGCAATACCTTGTTCACATTGAAAAACATTTTTTTGCGTGTATTGAAACAATATTTGTCCGTCTACCGTTTTTGAAAGGTTTGGTTCTTATTTTTCTTCTCCAGAGTTATAAAATAATACGAAGTTAATATACAAAATCGAATAAAAAACATAAAGGCATTATTCGTTACGTTAAGTACGGAGATAATAGTATTAGTTGTTATCAAACTTATATTAATTTGTTTTCATCATTTTAGAAGCGTAAAAAATACGTAATAATCGATACGAAATAATGACTAAAACTTCCATGTAACTCTCGGATAATTGTGACGCTTGATCTCTTTCGAGTAGGCAGATCAATGGTTCTCTATCCATGCATCCAGCGACACCGTGCATTTGTAAATCAGTAAGGGTTGTTCCGAGTTCTATCAACTAAAATAACGGCATAATTCAATTTAGCCATTAATTTTTCTAGACTAGTAAGTCCAAACATGTATGCAGTGATTCTAATTTAGTTAGTCTGATGGTACCGTTGATGGAATAAAACCACCCATCTCTCGAATGGTAGAAACTGGGACGGATTAAATTTTTTTTTAATCAATCCAATATTGTATTATCTAGACATAACCTAATTTTTTTGACTTTGTTCTTTATAAATAGTCTTAACTTCTATATATATTCAATTTTTTTTATAACTTATTGAAGTTTCTAAACTTTGTTGTAATATTTAATCATTGAAGAAGATAATATTAACACATCCCAAATGAAACACAAAGCCGAAAAAACCACACAAAAATAAAAAGGTATCAGTCGCATCTGATTACGACTGATACCTTTTTATTTTTCTGTTGGGTATCTGGCAGGTGGGGTGAGAAACACCTGAAGATTCTAGAGATATAGAGAGAATCTCGATGGCCTGAAGCGTGCCGCTTGGTTGAGGAGACAAGGAGAACAGTAGCCGGCAATGCGTACCCCATTGGGAAGTGCACAATGGTCCGGCCGGTGTCCGTTCCGACAAAAGTGATATGTGCTGAGGACAGAACAAATAAATTTTCTAAAAATAGCTAACGCATAGTACCAAAAATATAAGTCATCAAAATGTCGATGTTTCGCTAATAATCAAGGCTGACTATAGTCGTCCTTGCCAATAATAGTGTAACGTCACGGTTCATAAAATGACTGGTGCGACAATAGATATCGTAACGGGTATACGTTTTTCCCAAGTTCATTTTGAAACCCCATAACTTCGTCACTTTTGGAAATTGCTAAAAAACTAATTTTACTATTGTCATTAACTTTTTGAATATAATCAGACGACCACCTCATTATACTAGACTAGAGACTACATAATATGAGTAAGTATGTAAGTGCCTAAAATTGCCGGGTAACTGAAAATGTTGAAAAGATAATTAACTTTTTGAATATAATCAGACGACCACCTCATTATACTAGACTAGAGACTACATAATATGAGTAAGTATGTAAGTGCCTAAAATTGCCGGGTAACTGAAAATGTTGAAAAGATAATTAACTTTTTGAATATAATCAGACAACCACCTCATTATACTAGACTAGAGATTACATAATATGAGTAAGTATGTAAGTGCCTAAAATTGCCGGGTAACTGAAAATGTTGAAAAGATAATTAACTTTTTGAATATAATCAGACGACCACCTCATTATACTAGACTAGAGACTACATAATATGAGTAAGTATGTAAGTGCCTAAAATTGCCGGGTAACTGAAAATGTTGAAAAGATAAT
>JAHDVE020012014.1:0-32721 GCA_022606495.2 Halesus radiatus
TAAACAAAACTCCTTCATTTATCGGGCATCACACTATTTTAACACACACTACACACAACTCTGCACCACACTCCATAAAGTAACACCGGCGATCTTTCGAGCCTTTATAAATTCAGATATCTACTCATTTCATACTACCTCAATTCTTTTAACTTTCTTCCTTTATATATAACAACGTGTTGTTGTTTTCTTCTTATTTTTTTTATTATTTGAAATCACATATATACATTTCAACTTGTTCGACCCCCCCCACCCCTTTCCTTTCCACACAAATTTCCATAACAAAGTGTTATGGAACATTTAAATATATATCTCTTCTTCTATTTTGTATATATATATTTTTTAACTTTACTTTGATTTCTTCATAAATCACTAAATTCACTTGTATGTATTTACCAAGTGGAAACCTGTAAACGGTCAAATTTATATCACTTATTGATTGAACCTTATTTTTATGCAAACTCTTGATCAACCAAATAAACAACATTCTGGCAACCATGTAAGTAATAACTTAAGTCAAGTAATAAGTAATCCGATCCAAAATTATTCGTAATTAAGATGTGTCAATATATAGAACACCGATACGATAATGTAAAAGTAAAGCGAAGCACCTCATGGCTTCTAGACCCACATAACTGGTACCGACATTGCGTTGCTCCGTGCTGCAGCCTGCGGGGTTTAGATTGCCCTGATAATATTCAACCTTGGACAAGTAAGGTCACCCAAATACGAGTACTTTTTCTCGATTGTTACTGATGTGTATACATGTATGATTTGAAAAATATCCTACCTGCTGGTGGTGTTGTTGCATGTGCTTGTCCAGCAAGAACTCCACGTGGAATCCCTCCCGGCAGAGCGGGCAGCGGTACTGCTCCGCGTGGGCGGCGAGGTGGAATTGCAGCTCCAGGTCCGTGGCACACGCCGCATGGCAGTAGGGGCAGCGCGCCGCTCCGGCCGCGGCCGCGCCTACGCCCGCGTGCACGCCGCGCACGTGCAGCGCGAACTCGGCTTCGGAACGGAAGGTGGCGGCGGGGGAGGCGCACGCGGTGCACTTGTAGACCTTGCACTCGTGACTGTGTTTCACGGCAAAGTGGACCTGAATAAAACATGCGTGATGATACGTGTTATTTTTACCGTAAAAAGTTCCAATTACCCGAAACCGGTGGAATTTTGTTATCTCCATCTGGAGACTTTAATGGGATAGAAAAACATGAGTGGAAGTGGAAGAATAACGCGAAAAGGAAAGTGGTAGCTATTCAGATTTATCTAATCATATCTAAAGCCATTTCCAGCAACTGCTTGGTTCTGAGTTGTATCTTTTACTCTGGAACGAGGTGCAAATATATTGCGTAGTAATAAAATAACCGATTAAAAAGCCTTGTATCGAAATTGAAACGTTATTTGTTGGAGTTTGTAAGAAAATATCTGAGATTGACTAGATATACTAAAAAGTATATTTTTTTTACCTGTATTGCAACTTTGGAGTCGAACATCTCTTTGCAGATAGCACAACGATACAGATGATGAGCGTGCAGATCCATCAAATGCTTCTGAAGTTCATCGGGCTTCGGGAAAGCACGTGAGCAGCTCGGGCAGCCGAACTCTGCTCCGAGTGCCAGCAAATGGGCGGCTGCGTGACGCTCCAGAGCACCAGCATCTGAGAAGCGTGCCCCACACGTGGAGCAAGAGAGACATGCGCCACCTTCCAAATGGGCACGCAAGTGAAGGCGGAATGATTCAAAATCCGGGAGGGCTGCTCCACACTGATTGCACAACAACGTCCCGGCAGCCATGGGATCTTCTCCACTTCTCGGTCTTTTCACTGGACGGTCTACGGTAGTCTTCTTGCTTAGATCAGTTGGACGGAGTTGCTCTGATGGTCCACCATGCACAAGCAGATAATGCTCCGCAAGCCCAGCTGGCGATGCAAAAGGAACGGAACACAAGTTGCAAGACAGAGGTGAGCGCGGACTCAGCTTCGAATGAGCTGAAGCGATGTGCTGATGCAGAGAAGAACTCGATGAAAAACGCATGGTGCAAGAATCACAGGAATACGTGAGAACTGGTGACTGGACAGGTGTCAATCCATTCTGCTCTGGCAGTAGCGGTGGCGGTGGAGGAAGTAGAGCAGAGTGCATGGAGTGGACGTGCCCTTGCAGTTGTTCCATTGTGGTGAAGGTGTCTCGTGTGCAGTACATGCAGGCCAGCTTGGGGAGACTGATGGACCGAGGTCGGGGTGATGGCGGAGTCAAGGCAGGTGGAGCGCGAGGACTGCCCGATGAACTCACATCTGACGAGTGGACGGCACTCATGTGACTCTGAAATTGAGATATATACAATAAGTTAAAGTATCGGAATAGAGGTTGATTCCAAAGATTTACTTCGGATTGTGATAAAATCGATTATAATCAATCGTCATACTCATTTCTTTCAAGATGCAATGCATTTGTCAATCCAAAATGGAATTTCTATGCGACATTTAAATCACTTTGCAGTACGTTATTTTGATGCATCCACCCAGAGAAACAAGTCAACCTTTAAAAAAAAATTACACTGACTCCGGTTCCCATTGATTATTTTAGTCCTTCCCATTCTGCTCAATTATTCTTCCAAAAATTCAGTCCATCTGCTTGATTAGTGTAATAATATAATGATTCTATGAACAGCGGACCATTAAAACAAAGCAATCGTAGAGAATTACCGTGTAAATCGTAATCGTCATATAAAAAGAAGAAAAAAAAATTGTAACCTCGATGACAGGTTTACTACGACCATAAATTAAGGTTATGAAAAACGTTGTTAAGTAACTGACTACCATATCAACATACCTGTAATAAATCCGGTCTCCTAAACCTCTCCCCGCACTGCAGGCACCTGTACCCCCTGCCCGGTCCGCCGCCCCTCAGCGGGGAGCGGCCGCCGCCCCCGCCACCGCCATCCGCCCTCTTATGGTTCTGCATGTGCGAGGTTAGGGCGGCCGCCGTGTTATAGCCGCGGTTGCACACGGTACACTGGAAGGGCTTCTGGTTGTCGTGGGTTTTCATGTGAATCTTCAGGTGGTCACTGGAAACAAAAATAACGCAATTGATACAATGTTAATAATAGAGAAATTTTAAGTTGCGATGTGTGGACGGGGGATGGGTGATGGGCCAGCGCATGCGCAGATGAGAGATTGAGAATGTGAAGTTTATATAAAGGTTGAATAATCTAATGTATTGAGTTTTCCAAGTACGTACTGAAAAGATTTCTTTAATCAAAATTATGATGTTCGAATTCGGATGTTCGAAGGACAATATAAATATTATAAGGAATGCGTGAAATTGTTGTGTACAAGAAACTTCAGTTAAATCTACTATCCGGGATGAATGAGATATTGGTTATCACAACTATTAAATTGCAAAGAGGCATGATCGTTGGTAGGTTGAGGAAATTTTAAAGTCTGTGCTGCCTGGCTCGCGCGAAGTTATCGGGGTCGTAAAACTTAACACGTTCCAGAACATCAGGATTGCAAACGTGTCCATCGAGAAGCTTATGTGCTACTAGTGCCATTGATTTTTTTTATTCTAACATCTAGACGATCTAGTTCTAGTATTTCAGTAAGACAATTCGAGGGATATAACATATGATAGAATCCGAACTATCGCATATAAATCGCATCAATTGCATCTTTTCTTCGCCGTTTGAATATAGGACATTTTCAGGTTCCCATATTACTGATCCACTCTCAGTATTGTCGAAATAGCTCATAAGGGCAGTCTCAAATATGGAAATTGGTGACAAACTGTGATGCTTCAAGTGACTCTACATTATAATGGATTCGCTGAATACTAAAAATTTGCTCTGTAAATTGTTAAAACTATATTTATGGTATGCCTGCAGTGATGGAGAAATAACTTATTATTTCGGTAAAATATATTGACACTTCAACGCCTTATTCGCTTTAATGATACCATTCAGAGCCTCAATCCATAAAATTAGGACGACTCATCTAAGAAGGATATGTGACAAAAACGGAAGATATTATAATAACCCAAAGAAGTGTTGAAAGATTTAAATAATGTTAGCTGGATGGTATTGAGCCAGACACCGCATCTTTGAGCAACTGAACTGACAAAGAACTGGAGAGACATTGCGAGAGTAGAGACGTTTTCCAGAGGTGACCAGAACTCTCCAAGGGTTCCATCGTAGAAACTCCCAGTCTTCGCCCCATCAAGTTAATAAAACATATCTGGATTAAAATTATTACAGAAAAAGATTTATTAATCTGCTCTACCTCCAAAGATCTCCTGTTCGTGATCGTTTATCCATATCACTGGCATCAATAAATCTTTCCTCGTCAATCAATATTAATCCACCAAAGAGCGTATAAAAACAGCATCACGGGTATTTCAATTACATACCTTGGGGTTTATGATACTCCGGCGTTTACAGCGCTAAGCGAGTGCCGCGAACGTTGGACAAGTTGGACGTAGAACAATTTGAATCAATCATCTTTTTGTGCCCCGGGACATTCCATTCCAAAGGCGGGCGGGACTTTTGATCGCGGCGGCACAGAGTAATATGATTAATTAATTATCATCACCTCACTGTCTGCTCGGAGGAGACACGTCGCATTGGTCATAGGCGGTGGACAGTTTGTCAGCTGCGGAGTGTGGAAATTTTGTTTCTGGTGTGTCACCATTTAAGTTACCTTTGTTATGCAGCATAGAATGATCACTTTTTTATAACGAGTAGGTACTAATTTTATCGTCGCAAAATTTAAAGAAACGTGTTCAAGATGTTTTACTTAGTTTAGAACAAGTAAAAAGGTAGAGCAAAATAAAACTCTTTTGTTTGTAGTCAAAATAAGAACCTGATTTTAAATGAACATGGGATATAGCACGAAGGTCCTAAATCTGTTTTCATTTTATTTTATTTTGATTTATGAATACATATTATATAAGTATTAATCACGTTCTTAGTAATCGAAAAAAAATAGTCGATGTGGAGATACAACAAAGAGTTTTTGGACAGCAAAATCTGAAAAAAATTGCTGACAATATCCATCTTGAAAAATCTATTCTAGTTCCTCATTTTACGGCAGTATAAAACTGAATATTCGTGTAAGAATAATGTACATTTTGATTGATAGATGGAACTGTATTGATCAGATATCAACAATCACTGGACATTTAATTTACATATAGGTTGGGAATCGCTCATAGAATGGCACTCCAAAAATAGTTATTTATTTTTTAAATTAAGTATAAGGCACGCCTCTGGTAACATGACAAATGACAGTGTGGTGGGCACAAAGGCGCGCACAATTAGTCAGCTGTTATCCAACACAGCATCTCCGACTCTGTTGATCCCAGCCTCTTTGTTTAGCCTTTAGTCCCTGGACCACAGGCCGCCCTTGCCACCAACCACCCCCCGCCCCACCCTACTCGGATCATGGCTCAATTATTGGCCCTGTCCCGGGTGGAGACATTTTGATCTTAGAAGGTATATTATATTATCTGTTTATAGTTTGGAGTTTATTATATTTTATTTTAATGCTAGTGAACTTCATACTTTTGTTGTTTGTGTACCAGGGCAGTTGAGATGAGATTTTATCTGATTAAGAGTTACGTTTGCATATTTCTTTCGAAAAGGCCAAGGGTTTGGTATCTACCTAGTAGCAGACTCAACCCTTTGGGGGCCTACTCGCATTACCATTTGTAGACTATGCTTGTATCGGCCATATATGCTGATCTAGTGAAGACACAGTGTACGTAGCCGAACAATAAGCTAACCAGACGTGATAACGCTTTGTGGAGAATGTGAAAGTCGACCTGGAGGGGCTAGGAGAGAAGAACTGCTGGAAGTAAAGATGCAATGGATTATCAGAAATGAAATGGCTTCATCAAAAGCTTAAGGTCTTCAAGGGATGAAGTAACACTAATTGTGGTTCCCACTATAACATTGTCAGGAATCTTTCTCTCTCGGAAATTATGGACAAAATCAAGCCGTTTCAATAATAAACTCAAGGACTCATTGTGGGATGTGTACAAGTACCACGTAGCATTCCATTGTTGAAGAAAATCTTCTCTACAAGTTCCTCGGGGGCACATTAATACTGGATGATCTCACATCGGATGGTCGGGTATCATAGAATGTAAATAATTGTGAAGAAGAGACCATATGTGAAGAAAGAGTAAATAGATAATTTAAAAGGCTGAAAAATCTCGGCATTCCGAAGTATCCACTATAAATTCTCCAAACATACGAAGAAGATGAATAAAAAGTGGAATAGCATCAGCAAGGACACCGAAGATCTTAAAATTTAATCATCTAAATAGATTATATTATAATATACTCGTATAACAATTTTCAACAGCAATAATACGGACGCGTGCTTAGTTTGGTAGTCGAAAATCATGTAAATTCGGTACACAAACTTTTTAAAATACATAAATAAATAATATAAAATAAATTTTTAAAAAACATTAACACATCTCAATGAAACATGAAACAAAAAAAAGACACAGAAAATAAAAAGGAAACGGTTGCAACTGGGACTCGAACCCAGATCCTCTATTCTTACCGGGACTGGCGTCTCTATCAATTGAGCTATTGAGACCTTTTCCGTCATTTTTATTATTATTATTTTTCTCAAATTAAGAAATATTATTAAAATAAATACGATCAGTTTTTTTTTCCTTTTTATTCTCAAATGCTTGTTTTATGCTTCGTTGTAATTTATTAATAATATCTCCTTTAATGAATAAATATTCTTTTATTTTATTACTCGTCTTTTTCTGTCATTATCTCTTAGTATGCTTTGTGTCCTGATGAGGGAAGCTTCGCTTCCAAAACATGTTGATATTTATATAATAAATAGTGGTTCACACAAAACATTTCATATACTTTTATTTTATTTGGACCACCAACAATTTACAATATTTTTTTAAGTAAAGTAAAAATGTACACAAAAACTGAACCAATAATAGGTTTTTATTCAAGTATCTTAATTAGTAATTACAAAGAAAGTTATAAATTTAGCCTATGGGGATGGGATGGTGGAAGGGATGGGAAGGGAATGGATCTGTGAAGTAATATGTATTGTAAGGATGTTTTTTATGATTTTGGATTTGAAGTTGTGAGATGCTAAGTAGGCGAATTCACTGTATGAGATGTTAAAAATGAGTGAAGCGGGGGAAAAATGTATTTTATTTTTAGTTAGTGTTGCATTGAGGAGGTTCCTAACTGTTTCGGATAGAACTTTGGTTATTTTTCATTAGGTACCTTTCTATTTAACCCAACTTTACATTAGGGATTCCGAGGGCATAAAGATCAAGTATTCCTTGTCCACAGTGTATAGATGATACGTCACCTGGCTTAGTCCGTGGGTCATGATATATGGTGTCACCTTCCTTTGACGAGAGTAAGAATGGCGGTCCGTGGAACACAACAAGAGTGATGGACGGGGGCAATTTGTCTTCACAGGGTCATTCTGACACTGGCAGGAAAGAAATACTAAGTACTTGCACCTACGTCGTAAGTGATCTACCCATACATGCAACGTTTTTCTTATAACAATGATCCCAGATTTAAACAAAAAATCAAAATGTGATTCCGCATAAGAATCCCAACTGCACGGAGCGAGTGGAATTATTGCATTCCCGATTTAAGAAATTTTAAGAGACTGGAGGAAGTGTAATGGGAAGGACAATGGAAAGTACCTACCCGGTTTTAGATTCTAAATTAAAGCTTTAAATGCAACGTTGTACCTACAAAAGCTGATCTAAATTTAGATGCCAATAAGCAGGCAGCGACAAAAACGACGAAGAATTTTAGTCATACTAACTTAAGAACTGCAAAGTGTCGGCCAAACGACGGCCTCAATGGTTGAGGGGTGAGGCCCGCAAGTAAATTTTATTTAATTAATTTGTGTTTTTTCACAAATAATTAATTTAAAAATAATATATAGTTTATTTGCGCACGTTCCAGAGTGGAAGATACTCTCAGTATCGCCCTGGTGAAAGACCACCATTCAGAATTTAAACATTGCTTGAAATGGCTTTTAGCCGTGTTTGCTGGCCAGATATGAATAGCCAGATATTTCCCGACCTTCCTCCCTCCCTTCTCCTTCCCCTTCCCAATATCTTCAGCCTCACAACATTCCCCAATTGGGAATGTCATAGTCTCAACGGCTCCAGACGTTTGGGAGTAGCTGGGACTGTTGTGCGGTATTCATATAAAAAAAGTCATGGCCGCCATGTGTAATTCCACACATCTTAGTACACCGGTTTCGAAATTTCCTAAAAGACATAAATATAATGTTGTGTGCTTACATATACTCGTACGTGTTCGTACTTCGTACCTTTGAACTTACCTACTGTGAATACAATTTATGTGAAGAATCAATGGTTTTGCCCATTCATATTAGCCATTTAGTTACTATTTACGTATTTGGAAAACCTTTAAAATCTATTATTCTGGTTTCATAAAAACAATATTATTTGCTGTGCTGTTGAATATGACTAAAAAGGAAAATCTTTTCATTTTTGTGGCCGAGCCTCCGTGTCAAGACGGCCCCCGCCTCATCAATCACCCTTTCACCTCGTTATTCACCGCACATTGTCCGCGCGAGGACGCGGCCATCTAATCTGTGAGGCCTTGTCACTAATTTGTGGTGCGCTTAAATCCTAAATGGTTAATCCGCCTCACAATGAGAGGTTTTCTATAGAGGGGCGATGTCGCAGTGTCCTGGTGTCCTTATACGGCCGCGCGGTGACGGAAACCACAATATCTTGACTAATTGATCGGTGGTTTCCGAGACAAAGTAGGCACCAGGTACCTACCGACCCGACTACGTGAGAAAAAAACTGACGTGCTCAGGACAACTCAATCAGTGGACAAATAGTAGTTCATTGCATAGACCATTTTCTGGTGCGTAAGCACCTTTGTATGTGCACATTTTTTCACTTTTATTTTGATAATGCTTTTGTACATAATAAACAGTCGTTTTATTTATTTGGGAGACCAACAGTTTATATTTAAAAAATTAAGTATAGTGAATAAGTGAGAGAAATTTGACCATTTACAGGTTTCCACGTGGGTATTATGTATACGTGAATCTAGTGATTTTCGAGTAATCAAAATAATATTAAAAAGATAGGGTTATAAATGTGATAAGTATCAGTAGGTAGCAATGGGATGTACTCCATCCACGCTGAAAAGCTATGTCTAAGAAAAATGAAGCATAAAAGAAATTAAAAGATTGTTTGTCAAAATGTATTTTCCATGAATTTGGTAAAGAGAATCTACGCTCATTTATTCGCGCCCATTTTTAAGAATTTTTGTATTTTCTTATAAGAATTTGAGTACAAAATACTGCTTCATTTCTGTTTCGTGTTTTAAATCCACTCCGAAGCTTTTGCCTTCACTATCTGAGCGATGCTTCCAACCAAGTTGAAAATTGAAAAGCGACATCAACGAATGGTAAAATATGAAGCCCTTCGAGCTTTATGAAATTACAATCATATTAATTATTAAGCCAGGAAGCACTACTAATCGATGGAAATTGCCTAATTCGATATCTACGCGAGTCAAGGCAAATCATTTTAAAGAGTACACGTTTGAATTTATTTGTGCACACCGATAGTGGTTCAAATTAGTTCGAAATAGTTTAAAACACCCGCCCGCAGTCCCCTCCTACCAGCAGCAGTCCTACGATACAGTACACCACCGCACAAACATGAAACTACTTAAATTGATTTGCCGGTATGAAGTTAACCGCAATACTTCGACAAAAAATCACAACGGGAAACGTTCAAAAGAAACACCAAAAAGGGTGCGAAGGGGATTGGAAAGTACCCAGCAATTCCAATCTAAATACATGGAAGTTTCAAATTATCGTCCCAGAAAGATTTTAAATTGGGTATTAATGTACATTTGGATCCATAATCTAGGATATATTTTTCGTGAGTAAAAGGTAATCTACAAATACCTACAGTGTGTCAAAAAAATCTAGCAATCTAAAATGGATCGAAAAAATTTCATTCCTAGGGCAACACCGATTTTAGAACAGCATTTTTGGTGGAATCAAATGTGACGTAATTTTTGAATTCCGAATCTGATAAGTTGACGAGACGAGAAAAATGACATAACTCAATTTTTGTGTTAAAAGTGCATGCTTCTTCCACATTCTTTTAATAGCTAACATTTGATAAATCGCTGATTTTACATATACATACCTAAACACAAAAAAAAACTAAAACATTTAAGGAATAACAACACGTTCTTATAATAAATCTCATTAGAACATGTTGTAGAATCATTTCCTTTCAGGAATGAGGTTGTCTTCTAATCTTTTATGTTGTTGAAAATGTATTACACTCGTATTTAAAGAGTTAATAACGACAGTAAAACTAGTTTTTCGATTTCTCCACAAATGACAAAGTTATGAGCTTTCAAAGTTATCTTGAGTAAAACGTATACCTGTGAGGTCACGAGACATAATTTGGTACAAATTCACAATTTGAATTACTGCCATTCGATATATCCCCATACTGCCGCGCCAGTCATTTAAGGTAATGTGACGTTACACGCTTATCAGCTGGCCGGTGAGATTCTCCTAATATATAGTATTCTGACACTAACTTCGGGATTATTGGGTATTTTCAAAAATTCTGTAAGTTGTATCCTCAGTATACTTTAATTAAAATGATATTTCCTTGTAGGAGATGCTGTGTGGAAGTTTTTTTTAAGGAAGGGAAAGAGATGAAGTTCTGGGATGGAAAAGGTATGAGGTAGAAATCTGGTAGTCAGTGTATCCAGGAGTGACGGAAGTACGAATAAACCCCTTCCAATGCAGTGTAAGGCGATGGGTGGAGAGAGTTCGGCGGGAGAGGTTAAAGAGCCACGTATTTGTTGGATAGACGTATTCGCCGTCAAGACCTGGATCCCATGAACCCAGGCACGCCTGCTAAGTCACCAACCGTAGCGAACCATTTGGGGTGACCTATGGGAGAGGTGTTGGTCATCCAATAAATGGTTCCTGGAGTGGCGGTACCCATAACCGCCTCCCAAATTGACGCAGCTATGCGTACAGCCTCAATTTGGGAGAACGGTGTGAAAAATATTCACTTGAACTAGTGTTTTAAAAAAAAAAACATTTTTTTTCCTTTCACACATTTTGGTAATGTGATTTAAAAGCATTTAAGCGATCGCAGCGCCCTCCATTTTCGTTTACTTTATTTTGACAAATTGTATCTGTCGTAAAATTAATTAGATGCCTACCTCCTGGAGAAGGCAGCTTCGCAGTGAGCGCAGCGGTACTTGCGGTCCCCCGTGTGCAGCTTGACGTGGCGGTCCCGCGAGCGTTTGTGCTTGAACAGGCGCGAGCAGAAGTCGCAGCGGAAAGGCATCTGGTCCGAGTGCGTCTGGAAGAAATAACAATATATTAATTATAATGCTGGTCATATATTACTAATCCAACACAGTTAGTTTGTATGGCTCAGGGGTAGGGCAGTTTACGGAAACAACTTGCAGAGTTTATTTCCCGGTTTTGGTCCATTCCAGAAGTAAGCAGGGAAGATGCCTAGTTTGGCTGTTCCAGACCAAACTGGGGAGAATAATTGAAGGCGATATGTTTCCCGACCCGTAGAGAATAGGAGGAAAATAATAATAATTATTTTTTTTTTATTTAATTTCTAATACATTACAAATATATTATATTTAATGCGTACGAGAAATTATACGTACCTACTTAATATTTGTGAGACAAAAATATTTAACAAATTTTCAAGTACATAGAAAAAGAAGTATACTAAAAAATAAAAAAAATAAATTCAGATATATTTAAAAAAAAAAAAAATAATAATAAATTTAATAAATTCAGGCAGTGGTGAAGATCGCGTCAATGAGTCAAACGAAAGGGATCCCGCATACTCGTATATTATTTTATATTTTGAATTCTGTACTATAAAGTATAAATCTGTTTGTGTGACGCAGAGAAATCTGTCAAGCGATAAGCTAAGCATCACAGCTTTATTTGTGTGGATTTTCAAGGTCATCACATATTTTTCTGCTCTAAGTCTCAATTCAATCAACAGCTCTGAAATATCCACTTAAGTGTGAAAATATTAGATAGGACTCCATATATATTGCAATTGTTAGATAAAAATCTATAGTCAGTGGTCGAGTTGAGTACAATTTCTTTGTTAACTAAGTCCTCCATCACGACATTGTTTGGTATGATGGTAGGTAATAAGAGTTTTTCAAATATTGTCGTGTAATTCATCGGGTAATCGCTAATAATTTCTTATAAATATCATTTTATCATAGAAAGAAAATCAAATCTGAAATAGTATAAGTTCAAATCGTCGCCCCAAAAGCAAAAGGGTGCTTGTGAAAAATTGACTTTAGAGTTCCACGTATTTTACCTGTTTGCGGAGTGAAAAAAATCGAGTGCAGGTTATTTTTCATTATTTTGAAATGAAATTTAGACCTGATGGTGCAAGCTGCATTCATAACTCCAAACCGTCAAAATGGCACAAGTGCCCTTTTACTTTTGGGTCGATGAAATCATCTTGTTTCGGAGTAGCGACATGCAGTAACTTATTTACTTTAATTTTACTCGTCGTCATGACAGGCCGGGAAGCAAACGTGTCAAATTGGTCGACCCAGGACGTGTTGAAGTTTTTGAATTGTTTCTGGAATCATGAAGAATTGTGGAATAATTACATAGGAAAGTGCCTTAAAAAATGTGCGGAGAATTAGTTCGAAGAAGTTACTTGTAGAAATCAATGAACTTGGTTTGGACGTTTCCTATGTGGAACAACTTTTTTGGCTGTTCACTCGCTACTTCCTACTCGCAGTTTCAGATATTCCAGTAGCTCCGTGTGACTCTCTACTAGCGACTAGGAGAAGTAGCGACCACTTGCCTAGAAAACATAGCAACGTTTCAATCGGTCTGTGTGACCGAGGTTTTAGAGATGTAAAAAGCAAAATAAAAAGATTTAATCCTTTTTTCAAACGTGACCAAGATTTAAAATCCATTGTTAGGTCAGTGATGAAAGGTAAGCATTATTACAATATTATGATTTAAAACACAAAATAATCCCTTATCCAACACCCCATCACAAACCGACACGTCTAGAAGTGTCAACATGATGGGTAGAGGTGTTCCTAACGGCCGTGATATGGATCCATGTAAAACAGTAAAATGTGACAGCTTTTCGTGCCAAGGATTACCTGATATCCAAGAACCTACCTTCCACCAACGGAAACTCTTAAGAATAATAAAGATACATTACAGACTCCGGGAAAACACGTGGATGATTTATATAACAGCACAACACCCTATTATTCTGAGGATTGTTAAGGGCGTCATAAATATTGCTTCTCATCACACGATATTACGTTCCGTACCAAACAAATAGTTACCTACGTCAGTACCTAGCCGTGTTTTTATGAATGTACATAAACATTAATTTTATCTTTATCATAAAATTTGGGAAGTAGGTACCTGGCTGCTGTATTTGTGATTTTTTTGTGATGATGAATAATATTTATACGGTCTGACATTTAAAAGTGGACAAAAATTGTGGGCCCTGTGATCGTTTACAGGGTTTTAAATGGCAACATAAAGATGGCTCATAGAAAAATCGAAAGTTTAAAAACATAAAGGTTCAAGTGCATATCTTTTACTTTAACCAAACGGTGTTCGGTAATTAGTGGTCCTTGCCGAAAGGATTATATTCTACGTATTGTCATATTCTAAGATTTTTTTTGTGTAAGGAAGATGGAAAACCGTTTTTTTTTGTATATCTGAAATTTTATCTAAGTATCGAAATAACTATGTATTAAATATTAGATATACATATACGTATATTAAAAAAAAACAATATAGAAATTATAAACGAAATAAACCGTAAAAAAATTAATAATGATGTTTTATATTGTCAAACTGTCAAACGTGAATAAGCGATAACATTTGAATGAGAAAAACGAATTTCAAATAAAAAGTGAGTCTGTTGGTATTGCTACGAAAAAAAATGTAGTCCCAGAATAATAAATATCTACAAATAAATGCCAAGTATGTATATATTTTTATATATTCATTGAACTTGAATATTAACTTTGAAATTTTGAAGAATCCTACAAGTTTTTCGAAACAACCTGCACTTAATAGGATTAGTCCTATTAGTTCCCGGTTTCGTTTGAGATTTTTTGAATATCAGTTAAATCAAATTTTTTGACGTAAACAGATATTTCAAATATCATCGTGGAAAAAAATTGTGTTAGCCTAGAAATTTCGGAGAAAAAAGGCAGTGATAAATTTTATATTGCCTGAACTAACTCATCATTCAAAACTAGGTAAGATATCAAACATATTTCTAATATTGAATTTTTTATTTCGTGACGAAATTTGATTTAAATGGGCGTTTATGACCAGTCTGAAGACGCCCGTTACAGTGTGAAACCGCTCCGGTTTCAAATATACAAGTACAAGTGATATAGGGTTTTAGCTTTACCTAACCTAAAAACGTTTGATTAATCATTTGGTTACTTTAATAGTTAAACGCTTCTTATGAACACACTACACAAAACGTAATTTTTTCTTCCCATTTCGTGCTTCCGTAAATAAATGTCAGCAGAATCTTTGCATATTGGTGACTTTTAAATGATTGTTTTTACGACAGGAGTCATAAACTTGCATTTATATTTTCTTTATGATAGACATTAAATTTCATGATTGTGTGGATACACTAACACTTCAACATTTTATATGAGTGACGATCGTAATGAACTGAATTTATTTAGTCTTGGGCGGATTCTTTGCCTCGCGTCTCTATTACAGCGGGGTACGGAGATGCTGGGGAGATGCAATCACAGGCGATGTGAATGAGGATTTGGAGGTGTACGAGATGAAGTTCAGATAGCCAGGGAGACGTGGAGACTCTACATAGTCTCTGCGATGAGGCAAGACTGCTTTATGAGGGATTTACGCGAAGTTACTGAGAATAGGGCGGCGATGGGTTAGGAGAATTTGTTGTATTATTGTCAAGTTTTACAAGACTTTGTTGTGTAATCGTGCCGAAGTGGTAGACATTTTTAATACCACCCATATCGAAATGAAAAAAAATTGTATGAATCATTATTCATATTAGTAACCGTATCTAAAGAACAGTGGTTTTCCAACTATCTGTTTTTTTCTTCTTTTCTTAATTATTTTTTTTATATATTTTTTTACATTTTAAGTAAGGTATGAAAAATATTGAAAAAACATACATATTGTAGATCTTTTTTTAAAGTCCTTCTTGTTAGAACATTCTGTGTTGAGGCGAACGAGGTTTTGAATAAGGGGGTTTCAGCGACTTCTATGTTTCAACTTGAAGGTTTGGGTAGGTTTGAATAACTTCTATGACGTTGTTTTAAGTCCTTAAGCCAAGTTTTACTGAACTTAATGCAGTTATTGATTGAATTACTTTGTTTGATACTAGATGGGAGCTTGTTGTATAATTTTACATCTAAAAATTCAGAGCTTCTTTGCCCAAAAGTAGTATTACACTTAGGTACATTTAGCGTGTCTTGTTGCTTTGCTCTGGTATTATGATTATGAGGAGTGATAGCCATTTTGTCCTTTTTGAAATGGTGAACGAGAATATTTTTGGGAAAGGTTTTTTTTACACTTGGAACGTCGAAATATTTAAAGATTTCTGTTGTTGACGTCCTTATGGGAATTTCTAGAATGATTTTTATGTTGCATTTCTGAGTTGTATTTAGTGGTTTTACGTAATGTGATGCAGCTGAGCCCCATCCCAATATTCCTTATTCCAAATGAGAGTGGCATAAAGCTTAATGAAGTCTATTTAGATCCTTGGTGGACAAGATATTTCGTAATTTTTTTGAAGAAGTAGATGAGTGTTGTTATTATTATTATATCATTTCTCCATGCTTTTCCCCAATCATTCCCAAGTGAAAAAGCTCCGGGCGTATGTTGAACAAGACATCGATCAAAACAAAACAAAAAAATATATAGAAGATTAATTTAAGTGACGATCACATGAATGGAGTACTCGTACTGAAGTCAATATTAATTAACATTCATCTTAAGAAGAACTTAGGAAGACAATGCAAAATTAAGCCTCCGGATTCAAATTTTCAATGTACATATTACAAACTTCCATTGAAAATTTAAAGTTTAAGAACTTAAAAAAATTTATATTTGAAGATATTTTCCATTCAGATGTCTAGTTGAAAAGGTAATTATATTAAATTCCCCTCATAGAAAAAAAATCGCTAACTATGGTCCGAAAAATATGAATAACATGTGTGGTTTATTTAACATATTATGGGTGTGAAAAAATTGACAGCGTTTCTTTAAATACTACTTTAAGATTTTTACTGAATTCTATATATATCGCATTTTATAAAATCTTTTAAAAACGATTGCTAACTCCCAAAGCGCTATTTATATTAGCGTGCTCCCTCTCTCTTCCGTATTAACGTCGATCTGTTTTATAAATGTCTTATAACGCATTCACATGATTTTTGGCCTTGCATATACACTGCATAAACGATACAATTTTAATGTATTAGATTAATAATCTGTAATTTTTGTACAATTCGAATAAAAATATAAATCTCAAATAATGTTCACTTTATTCTCGGGGGTTTATGCTGTGTCTAAAGTTAATCAAATACGTGAGTCAGATCATGTTAAGATTTGGATAAACAGAATAGTACATATGAGGCAATATACGAACTGGTTTCGTTTATGCCAAAGGTAAATCATATCTGTAATATATCAATTTCATACCTACAGAATTTTCTTCAAATCTCTATGATACGAACCAATTTTGTTCGACGCCTAAAATAATCAGCAGTGGTGTTAAAACAAAACTCTCTTTTGTTTAATTCATAGGTTTCGGGGGGTCACATAGATTTACAGGGGTTCCATGCAGAGAGAAAAAAAGGGGGGTTCGCGAGATGTAAATGGGGGTCCACGGATCGGAGTTCATTTAGACTGCACGCATAGTAAAGCATCGTAACAAGTTTCCCTCGACAAGGCTACTGCGCACTTATGGCGATACAATGAAAAGTAATACAAAATCGTGTGTTTTGGTTTGAAAATTGGTTGGCCTAGAAGTATCGTAGATGATTTAATTAAATATTGCAAGTAGAACACACCTTGCCCTTTCGTTTAATGGGGCATTTTTTTGGTGAGTCTTTTTATAAGCCTAGAAAAAATAAAGTACCAGACCTTAAAAAATGTTTAATCTCCTACTTACGAACCTTTTTTCTAATATTGTCGTATTGTTCATTGTGCCAAACTATATTTTTTTATAATGTGACGGTCAAAGATTTTAATAATTAAGCCTGAACTTTAAAGAAAATTTTTTTTTTGCGTAACTCGAAATATACGAATGGGTTTGGTGGGAATATCAACCTTTTCGAGACCTTCATAGGGAGTGCGTGACTCGTTCGAATATTAGGAAGTGGATCGCAGGCACGTTCATGTGCAAGTTTTTATTAAAAAAAGGAGTCCACGGGAAAAATGTTTGGGAATCAAAAACTGTTCACATCAAATGAAAACACAATAATTGAGATAATTAGTCAAATCTGCAATCAAGACCACATACGCAACTGCCAGAGTTCTGTATGCTCGATTTATAATAAAATATCAATGATATGCATGGAGCCAATTTCCTTCATCCCACCGTCCACTGTACAGTATACATATTACTTATATTGTAGAACTCCGTCTCCCGCCGAGATCGCAGTTAGGTGTTCCTGATAACCCGTACCTACCTTACTACTAGCACGGTCCACGACGCAGCATCACACGGAGATGCCCTTTACGATAGCGGCGAGATGCACGGTGAATGATCTTTGGAGAATGTGTGAGATGTCATGTTTTAACCACGATGGAAAATTTTTGAAAAAAAACACCTCAGATTTTCAAATTACAAATTGGATAGATAGACTGAAGTAAGTATGTACGGTGACACGACAGTTGATCCCCCGACAGTTGATCCCTCCGATGGTTAATCCCTTCGACAGTTGATCCCTCGGACAGTTGATCCCCTGAAGGATTATTTGTGCTGTACGTCCTCATTTGTAAAGTAAGTATGTAGAAAGGATTTGCGGCCGTATAATAAAAATCGATAAACTTATATCTGCAGACGTCTTGAGTGGAAATCCGTTACATAATATATTTAATACTCAAGATACCTGCAGATATAAGTATATAGATTTTTTTTATATGGCCGCATATCCTCTCTGCATACTTACTTTACAAATGAGGACGTACAGCAGAAATAATCCATTAGGGGATCAACTGTCAAAGGGATCAACTGTTGGGGGTTAACTGTCGGGGGATCAACTGTCATGGAACCGTATTTCAAAATTCGTCATTGGAAATTTTAGACATTTTCAAAACTACCCATATAAAATTTACAGATTAATTATTTGTTGTGTTGCTTGCGTTAGCATGCATTGTGCAAAGTGCCGTTTAGTGCCTTATTTAAGTGCTCGTCCTTAAACGATTGTTCAGAAGTAAAATTATATTATATACTCGTATGTGTGGGATTATGTAGACCTGCAGTATTGATTCATTAATATTTTCAACTGATGCATCATGAGCATCCATTGGCCTTCGCAATATATTTAAAAAGTTTGAAACTCTTGTATTGTGGAAAAAATTGCTCGCGTAAGGCAAACATCATAACTGAAGAATCATCGAATGTTATCTCGGACTGCAGTGATACATTTTCAGGTGTAAACCAACCTCTAATAGGAGTGTAACACATCTGAAATGATTTTGGGGGGGGCTTGAAATTGGTGAGAAGTGTTCTGAATGCATATACCATGCTTTACAACTTGGGTTGATTATTTCTAAAGAAAATCTCGTGTGGCAAGATTAATGTAACATGTTATATATAATGCTTAAAATTGATTCTTTTATTTTTATTTCTGATTTATTATTATTTTTAAACTCGGCCAAATAACTCACAAGAGCTACCGATAAAATCTCATAGTTTCATCACACAGTAGGTCATTTTATGCACCTGCCTAATACGTGTTTTACGTTTAATTTTCATGTTTTTAGGACATCCTCCACGTGTCGATGATCCATTGCGAGATACGCCTCCGGAGAGCGCGCCCGTGATTAAATTGTTACCAACCGTTCCGCCGCAGTATCACTTATCGACACACAATTAATCATTTCACGAAATGGTATCTAGTGAAGGGGCGACTGGGTCTAAACCAACATACTTTGTAGTACGTAGCTCCCTTCAGACAAACACGATCATCGTACATCAAGATCTCATGATTTCCAAAACAAAATTCATATTATCGAATATGGTTTTATAGTACAACATATTAAAACTAGGTGGCAGCAATGCTAGATTTTACATTTATTATTACTGCTTCCTTCCAAACTACGTGAGATTTCGCTGGGATCATTATTAATGGATACAGACATTGTAGACTCATAAAAAACCTTTAGCTTACAAAAAAAATACAAAATATTCGGGTTAACAAATTGAAAGAATTACTTTAAAAAACAGCATCAGCACTTAAAAGAATGCCTCACAGGATACCTTAGTACCGTAAAACTAACAAAATATAAAAATAATTTCTTCAAACGATTGGTATTCACTTTTGCAGCATCATTATTAATAAATTAATTATAATTTATATATATACATGTATTCATATATTCCTGATGATGAAAGCATCGCTTTCGAAACATGTAGATATTTATGTATATTTACAAAGTGGTGAAAACAAAGCGTATTTTTAATTAATTTATTTAAAATGTAAAAAGTTTCATTTTTAGTAAAATGGCAATAAAATTTAAAACTTTCACATTAAGAACTTGTATAGTACATATTTATTGGCAACTCTCTTCCAGTGATTCAAGTTTATCTGCTATTGCAAAAATCCAAAGTTTTTCTCAATACGGAAATCTGTGACCGGAAATGTTTTGACTCTTTTTGTAGTGAAAATCTCCAAATCCCGAAAGTCAGGTGTTATATTTACAAATCTGGTTGTGGCGAAAGATCGAAATAATTAGGTAATGGAAAAATCTCAAAATAGAAATGAGTCATCATTTTAAAATGGCGGGAAAAGTAGGAAAAACAAACTATGGTAATACCACGAAAAACTTCCAGTCTCAGATACTTCACGATGCTCACATCATTGAAAGGTTAAACTGGGTATTTAAAAAACATTAAGCCGCACAAAGAGCATCGTAATTACATACTAAAATCCTTGAAGCTTCGGCGAGAGGAGACGTTGTTGTTTATTCAATTTCGTCTCCGGCCATTGTCAGCCGCACAAAGCGCGCATCATTTTTACACAACACCTCCGCCACAAAGCGCGGGATGCTGGATACATAGTCATATGAAGCCGAGATCTTCAGTGACAATAATACGAACTCACAATCAGGGGCATCGCATCCCCATGGGCGAGGTGTGCGGCGCGCTCGGGCGGCATGAGCAAGGGGCAGCCTCTTGAGTTTGCTTTCCTGCAGAATTCGCCGCTCGATTCGGCCATCTTGTTGCATTGCAATGGTGCATTCTGTTTCGTTTAATAATAATAATAATAATACTTGGACGATTTATATAGCGCTGTTTTTGTGAAAAATCACCTCAAGGGCCTACCGATTTATCAGACACCGTATTATCTACTAGTATGCATAATTAATTATCAATCTCATCGAAAATAATAAAACGTTTTTTAAGATAATATTTGCCGTGAGATCCGTCAGCTTTGGGATAAAACAATGTATTGCCAAAGTACAAATAATCATAAAATAATGTAAGGTTAATGTAATTATTATTAACACTATTAAGAAAAGCAGATTTCGAAGACTTCAAAGAATTGATCTCTTAATAAAATACGGAATGATTTTTTTTTAATAGAGAGAAACATTTTCAGTTTACGATAAACCTGACAAAATTTATACATTCATAAATAACTGAAATTATTATTGTTGCAATGATGGAGGACTTGATCCTTGATTCGGAGCACTTGGCTGCAAAACCGTATTCTCAAGAAATTAGTATTTCTTTTGCATGTAGCAAGACTTTAAAACACTGCTGCCAGATCTGTAAGGCTTGCAACGGCTGTCTCATTCATAAATGTGTATGACACAAAGAAAATTATAATCACTACGTATACCAACACAACACAAGAAACAACAACACACTATATGTACCCAAAATAGGTAGAATATGGATAAAAATCTTTAGAATGTGTACATAGCTTCCACAGAGTACAATAATTTACCTAACACGACTAAATGTGCATGCCAAAGTGAAAGGTCTCAAAGTAGAATGCTTCAACTTTATTTGAAAGAATAACAACATAAATGCTGTTATCTGTCTCTGTAATAATGATAATTACATAATGTACCACTGATATAGCAAATTTGTGAATTTTAATTATGTTACTATACTGTAGGTACTACGTATGATCCTGCGAGGTGTTTATTAACTATTGAGAATTAAATACATATATGCATTGTATAACTGTTAAATAAATGATTTTTCTCGCACATCGGCTTCTGAACGCCTCGCGGCGGCCCTGCTCCCGAGCCAAGAGCCCGTTAGCAACGGTCTCGATTTTTCACCACTTCCTCACAATGGAGTAATGTGTGACCGAGCAAAGACAGATTGCAAATTACAAGTAAATATCCGTGAAAGAGCAGCGCGACATAACGATCCGTTTTTTAATGCAAATCATTGTGCGCGAGTCGAAGAGAATTGCACATTAGGCGGCTAATGCACTTTTAATTTACCCATCAGGCGCATTGTGTCCCGCGCTGGGCTATTGTGGGCTTTTTGCTGCGCTTCGCCAGGAAAGCCCGAAGAGTAACGCTATTATTGTGCTGGGGATAAAAGAAGTAACGCGACTTAAGTCCTATTCACATCTACCAGCGCCGCGCAGAGCAGAACAGAACAGTACAGTATAGGCACAGCACAGACGCGAGTATTCACATTACACCGTGCAGGCACAGACATGAGTATTGACATGACACCGTGCAGCACAGCACAGACGCGAGTATTGACATTACACCGTGCAGCGCAGTATAGACGTGAGGACGACTGTCAACTGAACTATCAACTGATTGTTAGCGTCCGCCACAACATGTTTTATAATCCAATTCCCAAATTTATTATTACTCTATAACCTATGTTCTCTGACCGATTCTATCAATTTATCGTTATCTATCTTCTCGGTTTTAGCAATATCTGAATGTCTTCATAGATAATGTAGGGAACGAATGTTGTCGAGTCCGCACTGTCCTGTTCTGCTCTATGCGGTACTGGTAGATGTGAATATACCTTTATACCTACATTGTCTGCACGCTGCCACTGTCAATACTACTTACGTGCCCACCTATGTGCAGCACAGTAAGTAAGCGGGTTATTACCTACCTAGAATTGTTATTGTACCTTCGTATAGCTTAGAATTTGTAGGCTGTATTTATTATTTTGTATTTACAAAATGTCATTACTCCAGCCAACACCAAGATACTCACTTTTTATTTGAAATGTGCTGTTCACATTCCAATGATTTCACATGATTGACAGTTCGTTTTAAAGAAACAAGAAAAATCATCATAATCCACTTTAAAGGGATTTTTGTTTATTTGTAATTTTGATCTGTGAATTTAATTTTAATTATTATTTATCTAACGTCTAATACTTGCTAATTTCGATGCATAAATTTTCAGAAATACAAAAAAAAATAGCCTCTCCATGTAATTATCTTCCTTGCAAATAAAAAGTGGAATAGGATAAAAAGGCATCTCCCTTCAGAAAGTACAAGTAATTTCTGAACACCGTTTGGTTAAAGTGAAACATATGCACTTGGACCATTGTGTTTTTTTAAATTTACTTAAATTTTTTCTGTGTGCCATCTTTTTGTTGCCATTTAAAACTGTTTAAACGATTGCAGATCCCTCAATTTTTGTCTACTTCTAAATGTTCGACTATACATAGGTATGTCATTTTAGAAGAAAATAAACCAATAAACAAATTAAAAAATTCACTTAATTTTAGTGGTCATGTGAAATTGATGAGATACATTCAGATATATTGCATCCGGTAAACTACCAATATTATTAATTAATCTATTTCATACATAACTTAATTTTGGAATTGAGGCCAAAATACCCATACAAACTGAATGATGCATTTTTTTTTAAATTAAAGATTTAGTAAATATCTAGTACTGCTGATGAGAAGTATTTTATTTATTTTTATTTTAAGTTACGAAGTATAAGCCATGAAAAAAAAATCAATTTTCATAATTTCAGAGACAACTTAGAAAATTATTTGTTATGTAAAAATGATTACGTAAAATAAAAATATAAAAACATACATTAAAAAAAAACGTTTTTTCGGGTCGATATTTTAAATTATGTACCCCAAATTTATGTGTTCCAACGTAAATTGGTCGTTTTTAATTTAATTTGAAGTCCACCAGGGCTTATTTTAATATTTTTTTATTATTTTATGTTACATTATATTTTCAAAGCGAACGGGGTAAAACTTTTTTTTAAATCACTGTTAGCCGTAGTTTATAGTATGTTTCACCCGTATTAAAAGGCTATATTTTCTTAATTGATTTATAATGATAGGAATCTTATTGACTTATTTAAATGTGTTATTTTGTTTGGTTCGTGTGAAGATACGGAGTAGTGGGGAATGAATAATTTTTTTTACTGTATTAATTAATATTATTTTGGGATCATTCGTTCGTTCAAACTAAAATACTTGCAGAACTTATTAATAATATTAATAAATTTGATTTGCTTAAAATAAAAATAAAAATAATTATTGTGTTTCTATGAATTAAACACAAAAGCGATAAATTAATTTCTTAATGTGATTTAAAAAAAATGTCCAAAATTATCGTCCAATCTCTATACTTCCAGCTATCTCCAAAATTTTTGAATGTGTCATCAAAGAAAGACTATTGAAATATCTCGAACAAAACAAAATTCTCACCTCAAAACAATACGGTTTCAGACGACGATCTAACACTAAATGTGCAGCTTTCGATTTCATATCAAATCTGCAGAAACATATTGACCATGGAGATTTTACAGCGGCAATATTTATTGATCTAAAGAAGGCGTTTGACACGGTGGACCATAACGTATTGATCGAAAAACTGAAACATTTGGGTATTGTTGGTACTCCTCTGGAACTTTTCAGATCTTACCTATCAAATCGCTTTTCGGCAGTAGAACTGGGTGGAGAAATGAGTGAATTGGGTGAAATAACATGTGGAGTGCCACAGGGATCAATTCTTGGACCGTTGCTATTTCTAATATATGTTAATGACATAACAAAGTGGGGCATTAAAGGAACTCTTCAACTTTATGCGGACGATACTGTAATTTTTTATAACAAAAAAAACCTAGCGGAACTCGAAATGGAAATGAATGCCGATGTTTCCCATCTCACAACCTGGTTGAGAATAAATAAACTGACCCTTAACGTAAAAAAAACGCATTATTTACTATTCGGCAACAAGAAAAATTCCAGCCTCGATATCAAAATTGGTGACAACTGCCTCGAAAAGAAAACGACAACAAAATATTTGGGCCTTATAGTAGATTCTCAACTCTCGTGGGACCTCCACATAAATCATGTAAAGGAGAAAATTACCCCCATAACTGGTGTGCTATATAGACTTCAAGGATTACTACCCATTCCGTTACTAACTGCAGTATATTACGCCATGGTACATTCACACATTTCCTATCTCTGCTGTATCTGGGGCTTTGCCTCGAAGAAATTGATTGCTGATCTGCAGGTGGTTCAAAACCGAGCCCTCAGAAATGTTTTTGGACTTCCATGGGACACTCATGTCAGGGACATCTACTCAGTTTCCGGTATCCTTCCAATCACGATCCTTCCTAAGTATGAAATCACCAGCACCATCCTACAAATTACTCAACAATCAACTCACACTAACGTCAAGCCACTTTACAATCAAGACATCCACAACCACAATACTCGAAATAACAATAAAATCCGCATTCCTCAAACACACTACAAAATATGGAATAAAATCTTTAAACTACATTGCCTACACACTTTATAATTCGCTTCCAGATATGTACAAAACCATCCAGAAAAATAAAAAATCCCAAAATGATGGTATAAAGGAATACTTTTTAAGGATTTTTAAAAATGAAAATCAGTAAATCCATATTTGTATATTTTGTTGTTCCCTTATATGTTTTCTCTTGTGTGTTGTTCTATTTAACTTGGCCTTATAAAATTATTTCTGTCTGTATGTGAAACTTCTATTTTTGATATTTTGCTGTCAATGTAAAATTGTATGTACTATCTCCTACTTATGTATTGTAAATTCCTCCCGTCCTAAAATGAGTTTTGAAACTCATCGGGATTGCTTTAGCAAGAAATAAATATATAATAAAAAAAAAAAAAAATACAAATAGTAAAAAAACACATTTTAAGCACATTATCAGTGCCTACTAACATTAAATTAAAATAAATTAAAATTTACAAAAACATTGCAAGAAATCAATATATTCTTTCAAAAATACGCACTAAGTTGCAGCTATGAATCGCATCGCCATATAAATTATCAAAAGCAGGAACTAAATGTGCAAAATGTTATATTGAAGTATTAACGGTATTCTACAAAAAAGGTACATCTGTGCGCATTGTGCATTCAAGAGAAGACTGGTTTGTTTTAGTGTCGTAAAAGGCCGTCCCTATTGGTACAAATTACAAATGTTGCAATCAGTGCCATCTGTTGGTACCTCTATTGATTAGTACCTACAACTTTACTAACAAAATAATCAACATAATATTATGTTGGCTTTCTTCCATGCAATTGTGAAGTCGAAACTTGTAATATGCATAGATTATAGCAGGTAATATCAAAAACATCGGCTGAAGGCAGCAGCTTAGGCAAGAGTCCGTGGTAAGTTTTTAAACATCATTTAATTCAATGTTTTTCCTATTGTCGACCCTGATTAAAAACTCACTGTACACAGCAGTTACGACAAAAAATTCAAAAATGTGAAAAATCGAGTTGAAGAGTCTGGTTCCGATTAGCACAATTAAAAAAGCCAGGTTAAGGTTCGCTATTAAATTTATCATATACTCTCCTAGCGCACAGCATACAAAATAGTACCATAAACTATACAGACGATTTTATCGGGTCACAAGAGCATTGCGCCCAATACAAAATGTACCTAAACTAATTGCAACAGAAAAGAGTCATTTATCTTGGAGCCTCCTTTGCAACGGTGCCAAATTGTATTTTTCTTGCAACACCTAATGTGCGCGACACATTGATGGGGCGATACAAGATGCGCTGTGAAATAAATATATTTCACAATGACAGCTAATGCCCGGGAATTGATGGCGATTTGACCAAAATTACGGTTGATTTAAAGAAACGACGTCACTTAGCATTGTTCGCCGCGAAGTTGTCACGCCAACTCCTAGTTATGTCTTGTGCGTCCATTGAAATTCGACAATTGATTCATTTCGTACATTAGACATAATTTCACAGCCATGAGAAAAGCTCACGATGTTATTTGTCTGGAAAAAATATTAATAATCAGAAGATATTGTGACACTGGGAGTATTTGGGTCACCTTTGCCAATGGGAACTCTGAGTGACACACGTGACTCTTTAAACTTTTGAACTGCCCGAAGATGGCCTTAAACGCCGAAACAGCTAGCACAATAATAAAAACTAAAAATGCTTAACTTAATAATAACATTATTAAATTTGCTTTACATTAAATTTAAAAAAAAACTGGCTCAAAGAAATCAAAGAAGAGAAGTTATCCAGCATTTAGAAAAAAATTTCGAAGGAGCTTAAAAACAATCAGTTTTAAATAAAACCTAGTCCGCCTCAGCACAGGAGCCCCTAGTGAGGAGGACTAAGAAAAACATCACTTATTATCTTAATAGCTTTGTAAAATTTTAATAACTAAACGAAAAAATATGTATTGAATGTATAAAAATAAAAAAAAGAGTTATAAAAATATACAAAATATGCACAAAAGTTAAAAAAAAAATAGTAAGATAGTGAATGATTAATGAGACATAAAACAAAAATTAAAAAAAAAATTAAAATATACATATAACTATATGAAAATAAAGTCTTTAAGGTGGTGCGGAATATAAATTGTGAGGGGCCAATATCTTACTCCAGTATGCGTCGATGGTGGAGGCTGGAATGAAGTAGGCCTCCATTATGAGGATAATAATGGATAATGTAATAGATAGCTAAGGAAAGAATGTTCTAATTGAATGATACAGATACATAATATTAGCTGAAACGTCGGAATTCTCAACTACTGGCCTAGCAAAAATTATTTTCCAGTGAAGATGTATTTGAATTAATTAATTACTACGGGAATCTGATGTCTACATTCAACTCTTATTTTGCGTTTGCCATAAGACAAGTTTTTTTATATGAAATTCTTTATTTTAACTGGAAAAACGAGAATTTTACTATTTTCCCCCGTTATTTTGGTAGTTAAGAATAATAGAATAATATTATACCTTCTAAATATGTTTTTTTTCATGATTTTGACAAAATCAAATAGTCATAAAATGGAACGCACCAATATTCATGTTGAAATCGCCGCGTACAGTTTATTCTTAAAACGATTAAAAAAAAACATTAAAAAAACTCAAAAAAGGATAATACCAAAAGGGGACATAACATCGCTTTTGTTTTAAAATACCGCAGCATTTGCAGAAAAATAACACCACTCTTCGCAATAATAACGCGACATTAACGAAAGGATCGCGAAATTTGTAGGTGTCTAATTACTATGAATCAGATAATTTGTCATGCGTATTCCTTTAAAAGTTCATTGGAATAACTCTTTGAAGTTTATAAACCACATTGTAATATTTAATCATCGAAGAAGATAATATTAACAAATTTCAAAAATGAAAATATGAAACAGAAAAAGAATAACCACTGAGATAATGAAACCAGGTCAGTCTCATTAGCTCAGACATTTCTTATCTTCAATGATTGAGTTATTTTGCATGAACTACTATTTAATAAATAGATATCAACATGTTTCTAAACCAATGGTTCCATCATCAGGATACAAAGTATACGGGCCAGAAAAAAAATGAAACAATAAATTATGAGAGAAGGTAAATAATTGAGCATTAGTGTAAATAATAATTATATAAAATAAAGGGAATCATTATGAAATAACGAATATTATATTTATATTAGAAAATACATATTTCAAAATAATCAAGAAACAACCGGCACCAAAGTAAAAGTTATTATTCTACGTGTCTGTATAAAGTCGATATTTAAAAAAGGTAGTATTTAATTGACTATTCACCCTTTTTGTATTATCAAAAATTTCAAAAATTTTTTTTTTGTAAACCCTTATTTAAGTCAAAAGAACGATTTGTTTCCAAATTGTGGTTGGAAAATTCAGAATAATTATGACTCGATCACCTTAGGTGGTGCTTAACTCTAAATATATAACAAAAAAAAAATATGTAGGAATAACTTTTTAACAAATAAACACAACATTTGGACAAAAAAACTTCTTACACTATGGCACTAAACTCTACAACAAAATCTCACTATCCTTTAAAAATCACACAGCCATAATAAATTTAAAAATCAAATAAAACACTGGATACGTTACACAGGGAGATCTAAAATAGAAAACATATTAATACCAAATACAGACTAACATCGAAACCTCTCAACGGAACTTAAAACACCTCTCCTTACAATTATAACTTTTTTTTCATTAAGCAAATTAATTTAATATAATGTAATTTCATATTTTGTAAACGAAATCCTTAGCACGGGAAATCCCAGTGAGTATATTATTATTTGTTGTTTTGTTATAAAAAAGAAGATAATAAAACATTATTATTGTTATTATTAACTTATCAGCTTTTTTCTTACGCGAATCTCACATGAGAGTCCCAACTGCTGGGAGCCAATGGAACTATGTCATCACCATGTGGGGTGTTTTATGAGGCTGAAGAGAGCGGGGAGGGGGAGGAGATAAGTCAGCAGAAGGTTGGAAAATACTTGAATATTCAGATCTGGCCGCAAAGCGTTTCAAACGATGTGATGGTCTTTCACCAGAGTTATTCTGAGAGTAGGTAGGTATATCTACCTTTCCTTAACTCTTAGTGGGCCGAAATTACCCATGAAACACGCAAATTTTGAATCCGTTGAACGCCGGCGAATCCAATCGGCAATGTCAAAAAAACGTTTCTCGGAATATAATTAGCTATTCTGGGGAAACTACTTATGATAAATATGTACAATGTTAATTAATATATAAAACAACATTATCTGGTAAGACGGTACAAATTACAAAGAGATCATTTTGTAAACAACAAGCAAGTTATAATGAAAATAGGCTCAGGAGGGCCGCGCACAAATTTACCCTCGGCACACTACGGAGGTATTAGGAGCTCGGCGTTCCAGAGACGACGTTGCGATTTTGAATTTACCACGGTGATGCTTTTTTTTGTTTTGTTCAATTTTATTTTTGTACATTTATGTTTACAAAATAACTCATATAGTATTACATGTAACTAAGTATTGTAATATATATACTTTACATGTGGCTAATGATAACCTAAAAACGAATAAATTTTGTTCTTGCTTAACTTCAGATGTTTTTTACAATCTATTTTTAATTTATTAATTGGTGTAATGTTGATTGGGACCGGCAGAGCATTATAGCATTTCATCCCTTTATAAAATATACTGTTTTGCGTATTGGATTTGTTCTTTTTCGATAATATAATTTCCTCACATGTCTTGTATTATGTCTGTGAATGTCCGTGCTGCAAATAATATTAATAGAAACATATGCTGACAATATCTTCTACCGTGGATTGAGGTGCAATTACACTTCTTTTTCATTTCTTTTAGATCTACATGGGTAATAAAAATGCTTGCCAGCGTAACTACGAACGTTTTATTAAAGTCGTGTTCCTGAGAGCCTTCAAACTCTGCACAGAGAAGATGTTTCTTTATTCCTCATTTTGCTAAGTGTAGCTAAGACTGTCTACTGAAAATGCTAAATGATAGTAATTGCACCGTTTCCCAGTGTTAGATGTAGGGACCGATACCCGACGACCGGCCCCTTGTTAAGTGCTGGTTAATTTGAGGTGTTAAGAAGATGCTGCGGCAAGATTAGCCAAGGGAACACAACACCCACATTGTTAGCACGCGTTACAAGAAACAGTTACACTTAAGAAATAAAGAAACTCTCTTAATTGGTACACAGAAATCTTTATCTATAGTAGGTACCTATCTAGATGGAATCAAACATTTAACGTTTGAGAGGAAATTAAAACAGTGGGATTAAAACGTTTTGTTTGCTAGCAGAAACTTGATTATTCGAATAAAGTAAAGCTTTTAAAAATCAAAAGTTTTACCACAGAAAAAACAATTAGGTTCAATAATTATTTTACTAAAAATTACATTAAAATAACAAGTAAAATAAACATCATCTTCTGGGGCCTGATTCCGGCTATTTTTAAGGATAAGGCATTGCCCTTTTTCATAGGTTAAAAGTTTTGCTTAACTGCGATTTCGGTTCTCTCGGATGACAGCCCTCAATAAATAATTGACATTACCGATATATGCGTAGTTTAAAAAAAAAACTCTATTTTACTGGTATACAAGTATTGACTTTAAATATTATTAGTGAGTTATTTGTCGCATAATAATGCTATCAAATGAACCGAATTAACAAAATAGCGATATTTTTATATACCTATGCCAAAAGCTCGAAATGAGAAAAAAGTATTTTAAATTATTACGTGTGCAAAGTAAGTAATAATAAACTACACGTGTAAAGTCAGTGTGACGAACCTATCATTCTTAATAATAGTATGATAATTAAACCACAAACTCATTTAAAAATGTATTTCCATTATTTTTTTCTTTTTAATTTTTTTTCCACTTATGTACATTGATCACAACATGCATGCGCCTAAATATAATAATTTTGCCTTACATTTATATGATGATTGTAATTTATTGTTGTATTATATTATATTGTTGAAATAAACTCCTGCTGACAAGCTCCTTGCGGTGGCTTAGCGGGTATAAGTTCCCACTGTATATAATTAATATTATACAATAAAAAAAAAATTAAAAAAAATGTCCTTGACATGTAATCGTAATGGCAGTTATGCAAAATGATTTTAACCCTAAAGATAAGACCAATGCCTCATCCTTAAAAAGTACCGTAATCGGGTCCCTTGTATGTTATGTCCTTCTGAACTCTCTCAAACTATGAGCTCTGGCATCATGAAAAAATGTCAATTTCAACTTTTTTCGAGCTCGCAACGTAATTCCAATTATGTGCTTTTAAAAAAGACGCCATATTGTTGGTTTACAATATTTCAAGTTTACAGTAAGAAAAAAAGTAGGTCGAATCTGGGGAGCAGCTACTAGTTATTTATGTATTTTTCGTGTGCGGTGAAAAACCGATAATAATAAAACCCGGAAAATTAAAAAAAAAATTTAAAAATAAATTTTTAAAAAAATAAATTTAAAAAAAAATAATAATAAAAAAAAAAAAAAAAATAAAAAAAAAAAAAATAATAAAAAAAAAAATAAAAAAAAAAAAAAAAAATAAAAATAAAAACGTTTTTTCGGGATAGGTTTATTAACCTGTTTTATCTGTTCTATCCAATAACAACTTTAAAACATTAAAAAAAACTGTTACTTAGCGTAGCGATCTTAATGAATTATAGCTCAATTTAAAATTATAATGAACGTCCGAATAATATCCTTGTTTTAGCGGCGGTATAAATTTACATGGAATTATATTAAAATTGCATTCATCGCGAGGAATGGGCTTTCTTATCAGTGACTAATTTATTATGAGTCGCGAACTGCACGCGAATTAAATGTGCATTTTACTGCGACTGCGACATAAAACGTGGTTTAAATTGTACGGAAAATCGGGTGGATTACGTAACTAGTTCGGAAACTAATTCGGTGCTGGGATTAATTTATTTCGCGCGAATAATAAATGGCAGGTGCACCGAAAGATTTAATTACGTAAGTGCTAAATGTTCATTCGTTTCATAGACTATCCGAAATTATTACTCATGTAAAGATTATGGACTCTGTAGGTAAGTACTGTAAGTAACAATATCAGAACCTTATTAGCCCTTAAAACCAAGGCCTGGTTGTTTCAATAATGCATATTGACCCGAATCATAATATTGAAAACTATGCACTTGTTCAAGTAATTGAAAACGAAAATCAATGACGTTAAAAATATGAAATCTTGGCTAAATATTAATTTAGCTAATCCACGATATTAGTTTGAAACAACCCGGCCTAAGCTGCCGCCTGCGAATAATTTGTTGATTGGGTTATCTATTCTTAAATAATGAATTAGTAAGAAATATGTTGTTTAAACCACTGTTTCTAAATTATAAATATCTACATGTTTCAGAAGAAAAGCTCCTTTCATCAGGATAAATAAAACACTCAAAAATAATTACAGGTATATACAAATAATAACAAATAAAGCAAATTACTAACACAAACAAAATTAACAATAACCGACGAAAGTACGTAAGCATTTAATTAAAAATGTAAATAAAAAAATTATTAGAAAATAATTTTAAAATAGAAATTTTAAAAATAAATTATTTCTGTTAATAATATAAATAAAATCAA
>JAHDVE020012015.1:0-31173 GCA_022606495.2 Halesus radiatus
AAATGTCATGTACTTGTTTTGTCAACATTTAGTGTCAGTAGGTTATTTTTCAACCAATTTCTACCTTAATTAGCTTTTCTATATACACTTCTCCAAGAATCAGAAGTACAAATAAGAATAATGTCATTCGCAAAGCATGTTTAACTGACACAAGGAATTGATCTACAATTGAAATAGGATCGGGCCTTGTGTACTTCCTTGGGGAACGCCTTAAGTTATAATTATATCTCTTTACGCTTGTTACGATGCCTTCATTTAGCGAGTGGGTGCACTCAATTATGTATGATTTGAACCAGTTATATATAGTGTTGTATTGTCAGTGTTATGTTACAAGTCATAATAGATATTACTATTGTTGGAATAATTAATATCACAATAAATTATTTTTTTTAAGTATCATTTAATATTTATAATTTATTCAAAAGACTGGAATTCACTTTATGACGACAAATGAATTAAAAATTACTTTGTATTTAAGTAATGAAACAACGTAATTTTTAATTAATTTATCATATAATATTTGTTTAAAAATGTAATCCCTGAAAGTAAGGTTCATAATAGCAAATACCAAACGCACGTTTCATAATAATATTTGATATTACAGTCGTATTCTCGCCCCCGGAAGTGGAAGTGGAAATGGAGGGGGGGGGTTGGTAACATCCAGATCCTCGTGCGGTCACACATCCGGTCCGCCGGCTCTGCAAGCGGTCACACCGGAACTGCCGAAGGTTCTACTATTACATTGTTCAGACCTACTGCAAAGTTGGACTTTTCTTTTTACAAAGAAACACCACTAACGAACGCTAACGAATATAACTTTCGTAATTTAATATCCGTCGGAGAAATTATGAAAACGAGATTTGCCACTTAATAATTTTATTTTTAGTCGAGTATTATAAAAGTTTTTCAAAGCGTCCACCTAATTTATTTTAATGAAAGCCATAAATCAACATTTTAGAAAGACTGTTAATGATATTTCACCTTCCGACCGTCTGGAAAAATATAACGAAGAAAACAGATTTTTTCTTAAATATGCGGAACTATGGCGTTCTTGTTTGAGGAATGTTGTGGGAGTGGCAACAATTGAAGTGGGGAAGATTGATCCGATAACGCCGGATATTTTGATTATGTTTAAAAAATACTAAGACTTACCTTCAAATACCTTACCAAACATAAGTAAGATATATTTTTATGTATTCATCATAATAAAACATAATTTTTTTAACGATGTTTCGTCCGCCATGCTCTAGGAATGTCCCTGTGCTGTGGTGGACGAAGTTAACATTAGGATAGAATATAATAATTTAAATTCAAAGGCAGAATAATTAAAAATAATCAAAAGATGTGGAAGAATTAATGAACACTTGAAAGAATAATTATGAGAATGAAAATAACTCACAAGAATTAAATTAAATTAAGTTAATTAAACATTTGAATAGTTGGAACAGTTAAAAGATTTTACAGATTAAAAATGATTTAAGGAATTGGAAGAATGTGAGAAAATTAAAAGAGTTAAAATAATTGAGTCAATTAAAATAATTAATCGAATTAACAGTTTTTTTTATCAAAGCAACTGAAAGAATTAGAAGAAATTGAAGTAAAAAGAATATAAAGAATTGGGGGAAGCATAGAAATCAGAAAATAAACAGAAGAATCAGTATAATGAGAAATACAGATGTACGAAAGGAAATAAAAGTAATATGATAAATAAATAAAATGAAATATTGCATTTAAATTATACAAATTAATTAAAATTTTATCTATTTGTTTTTGTTAGAAATAAACAGCTTTTAATACAAATACTCGTACAGAGGAAGTTAAACAAAAGGTAAATCAAATGAATTTCTTATGTTAACATTGGTTAAATACAGGTGTTTTATTTATGATAATGTAGGAGCTGTGATTATGGAATTAAACCACTGGCAACATTTTTCAAATGGCAACACTAACACGCGCATGCGTGTTGAGCAGCGAATGAAATGTTTATTCATTTTAAAAAACGAACTGACATGCGACTTCGTGTGACGTTAGCTTGCAGTTCATAATTCATAATCTCGCCTAATCTACCTAATTTGAATATCCGATAACCATCTTTTAAACGAGCACCCCGATAATAACAAGAGAAAAAAACAGAAAAAAAATTAAGGGGGAAGGGGAAGAGGAAGATGGGACAGGGACAGGAAATACTCTCAGCAGCAACCGGGTTTCTTAACATTATCTCCACACATAAGGCTCTGAGTGAATGATTTTAAATTGAGGAAAGTGATTTTCTTCGAGACCTATGTCATATCTGGGGATACTGTATGAAGGGTCTTTTTAAGGAAAAGAAGGAGAGGAAGTTCTGGGAAATAAAAAGGTATGAGGGGCGGGTAGAAAGCTAGGGGTCAGTATTTCTACTTGTGACGGACGCATGAATGCATCCCTCCCACTACGCAAGGCGATGGTTCGAGAGAGTCCGGTTGGAAAAGTCAAGGGATCTCCCTCATGCGGCCTCTCCTGATCCGGCCCGCTGAGCAGCTGATGAGCAGATGTATCCTCGGCCAAGACCTGGATAAACATCACCTCATGAACCCGAACCCCCCTGCTAAGTCACCAAACGTTGCAAACCAATGTGACCTATGGCAGTGGTGTTGGTTATCCAATAAATCGTTCTCGGGGCGGCGGTTCCCATTCCCGCCTCCCAAATTGAACATTCCCAGAATTGCCCAGTTAAAAACCATCCACCATCGTCATTAGCGGAATATGTTGCTGGTGTAATGATGGAGGACTTAGCTCGCAGAGGAATCGCACCCACGATTACTGGGTGGAAAACCGAATCATTTGTCCACTCAGCTTCTAACCGATCAATATAATTAAATGTTTTAGTGGAAAAATGTGGAAAAGTTTTAGTTAAAAACTTAATTTATAGTTTGGATGCAATTCTACCTGAAATCCATTAAGGAATTCCACTAACTTTTAACTGCATTCATGGACTAATTAAAATCCCAATTTTTTTTTTAAATCACAAAGTATTCGTATTATTAAAGGGCCTATTTTGCAGTGGCGTGCCGACTATAAATACTGAAAAGCTGTGACTTCCCTAAGAAAAACGAACCATAAGAAAAAAAAATTTAATTTCAAAAGGCCTCAAATTTCTAATCAAAATGTATTTTATCCATAAATTTAGTAATGAACTTATACATTCATTTATTAAGGGGGAGAGTGATGTCGGAGAGGAATTATTTATTATTGAGAAATATTGATGGTATTATTACTCAATACGATAAACATAATGTTTTTAAATAGAAAAATATTTATTAAAAATTTTATAAATTTACATAGGCTTAGCATTTATCAAAATCTAATCAGAAATTATACTTTTTCTGACCGTCCTATTGTATGTTTAACAAAATATTTAAAATATGAATATGATTTTTAAAGTGGAGAAAAATATTTTTAATCCTTTCTCGTTACGTTTTTATAAATAAACTTAACCAAAAATTTGTAATCCGTGATAAAAAAAAACATTAAACATTAATTTAAGTTTATGAAAAAAAATTAATTATTAATTCACTCTTCTTCTTTTAATTTATCTTATTGTCATGTTAAAGAATAACCTTCACAGCATCTTTTAAGAATATTCACCTTTTTAAATGTTTTTTGTAAAACATGCGTAGAATGGTCAGAAACGTGTAATATTATTTTGATAAATGCTAAGCCATTCTATATTTGAATCGCGTAAAATGGATCGTAAATTAATAATGACATTTTACATTTCGATGACGTTTGTTCACCCTGTTGACACTTTTATAACTAGTCCTTTGTTGAGGGGAACTTAATCCACAAAAATCGATATCCTGATCATAAAATCGATCGAGAGTTTCGTTGCGAAGAGCGTATTTGTGCATTTGAACGGTATTGATGCAAAATTTTAGCTCAACAGTTGCTCAGTAGGGTTAGGAAGAGCGGCCGTTAGGTAATTCCAACCAACCGCGACTAGAGCCACCAGCTTAGTCATTCTCAACGAAAGCTCGCTCAAACGGAGTTGACTGGGATATTTTTTTAAAAATACCAATAAGTCCGATGTTTTACTTACTGCATACCCTAAATACGAACTCTATGCACGCTACTGCTTATTAGTCATTAGTAAACTAATCAAATTGGGTACCGTTAATTATTGTTAGACCTAATGGAGACAAAACCCATGAGTTAGTTGCCTAAGTAACATCCGTCATCGTGAGCAGATAGCCCCTCTGATAGCACAGCCTGAATTAGTCATTCCATAACTACCGCCAAGGGTTTAATACATTTTTTAAAAACTAGTCATGGATCTTAAACTTGCAATAGATGTCCATTTTACAATGATAGTGAAGTGACTAATATAATATGGGACTCCAGTGAAAAACATTTTGTTCAATTACATATGTTTTTTATGTTTTTTTTTTTTTAATATATATATATACATATTCTATAACCTTGTCTGTAAATTTTATTTTTTAAATAACAAGCTCCCGTTAGAAAAACTACAAAAAAGTAGTTTATCGGGACTTTTTGCATTGTATTTTTTTTCTTTTGTACCTATAAATAAAATTTAAAAAAAAATAAAAATTTTGGAATAACTTATTGAAGCTTATAAACCATGAATTTTAACATCTTGACTTATAGAAAAAGTCAACAGATGTCAAAAATAGAACAACTATATCCGAGACACTATCTAAATTCGGGTAGAATCTTGTAGTCATTATTAAAAGGTAGCAGCCAAAAATGTATCGGAATTATTTTAAGATGTTATTAACAGTTCTTAGAAATTGAAGTAAGATACCGATAAAATTTATTGGACGGATCGGGGTAGCTGTAGCTCAGTGGATTAGAGCGCAAGGTCTTGGGTTCGAGTCCCAGCTGTTACCGTAAACTTTTTCTTTTCTGTGGATTTTCCGTTTCATGTTTTTTTTATTTATTTTGAGAGTTGTTAATATTAATTTCACAAATTTAAAAAATATGTATGTATATTATGGCTTCATAAATAAATATTCATCAGCGAACTCCGATTTAGAATATCGTCGCTGCATATATAATATAACTTATGTGCCGTTTAGTATATTCTGAGATGATCGAGAAAAACTGCTTTAAAAAATAATTGAAAATACTAAATTTGCTAAAAAGAATAGATTTGTTAAGGCGATGCAATGGGAAGTAATGCAAAATCGTGTGTTTTCGGTTTGAGAATTTGTTGGCCTAGAAATATCATAGATGATTTAATTAGATACTGCAAGTAGATCACACCTTGGACTTTTATTTAACCGTGCATTTTTTTTGCTTTGTCTTTTTATAAGCTTAGAAAAAAATAAAGTATGAGACATTAAAAAAATGTTTAAAGCGCAAAATCTCCTACTTATGAACTCTTTTTCCGATATTGTTGTATTGTTCATTGTGATAAATTAGGTTTTTTACAATATGACCGTAAAACATTTCAATAACTATGTTGGTGATGTTTTTTTTGCAGAAATCGAAACATGCGGCCGATGTACAGCGGGATTCTCAACCTTGTCGCCACCTGCATAAGGACCGCGTGATTTCGTTAAAATTTTAGCCGGTGGATGGCCTTAAGATGGAAAGCTTGCCTAATAATTATAAAAAATATTTTTTCAAATCAAGTCTGCAATTATTTTTTAAAGCAGTTTTTCTCGATCACCCAGAATGTACAAAACGGCACAGAAACACTCTGTAATGTTACTATTGCATTCAGAACATCTGACGTCACGCGCGTATTCTGGTTTACTGAAAAAAATTTACCTACTGCCATTTAAGTTAGAACGTCATTACTGATTTTTTTTAAATTTAAAAATGGACTGGTTCTCCTTATTAATATAAAGTCTTTTTTTTCAATTAGTATATTTTGCGTATTTGATGATAATGTTACATGCACGATAAATTAACTACCACATTTGTATTTTTTTTGAGTTATTAAAAAAAAAAAAAAAACAACACTTTGGTATCCGATGAGAAGCCACATTTTGAGGTACCTCCCAGTTAATAATTATTATGTTTGTAGGTACAGTGTATAATTTTGTTTGTTTATGTATTATTTTTTCTATTTGATTTAGCATCTATTAAATGGGTTTTTATATGCACATTATGTATTTTAAAAGCAGTCATTTTCAATAATTAACCGTTTGAGTCTAATATCAAAATCTGGTGTATTCTCTTTCTAAAATGCATGTTTGACTTTTTTTTACATGAATACCGCACAAGAGTCTCAACTGCTCCCAACCGTCTGGAGTCAGTGAGACTATGGCATCCCCATTTGGGAAAATGTTGTGAGGCTGAAGGAATTGGGGAGGGGAAGAAGAAGAGAAAGAGGAAGGCGGGAAAATACCTGGCTATCGCAAAAGTCAAAACAATGAATGTTGTCGATTTTTATCAATCTGAAATTTTAGGTAAAAAAAATAATGAACAGAGATTATTTTGTAAAATACAACGGAAACCATTAAATATTTTGATCGTATCACCTGGATATCCAAACGATTGCTAAAATAAGACATAAAAACTCACTTCCGTTACTTCTATGTTTAAAAAAACAACGTCGTGTAGCCTTATAAAATGGAACCCATTAAAATCAATCACGGCGCGTATAAAATAGTTTACAGAATCAATGTCAAACCAATACATTAATGCTATTTATTTTTATTTAGCAAAGTGGGCCGCGTGAAAAGGCCCGCTTGCCGGACGAAATGGGCTCGCGGGCCACGGGTTGTGTATCGCTGGACTAGACGATCTGAGTTCGTGTCTCAGTTGTGACTGGATCTTTTTTATTTTCTCTATCTTCTTCTGTTTCATATTTTCAATTTTTTTTATATAAATACCACACAAGAGTTCCAAACTGCTCCCAACCGTCTGGAGCCAGTGAGAATATGGCATTCCCAATTGGGGAATGTTGTGAGGCTGAAGGTATTGGGGAGGAGAAGTAGAAGGGAGAGAGGAAGGTGGGGAAAAGGGGAAATACCTGGCTATTCAGATCTGGTCACCAAACACGGCTAAAAGCCATTTCAAGCAACGTTTCAATTCTGAAAGGGCGATACTGAGAGTATCTTCCACTCTGGAGCGTGCGCAAATATACTATATATTATTTTCAAATGAATTAATTGTGAAACAACACAAATTAATTAAATAAAATTTTCTTGCGCACGCCGGGATTTGAACCCGCGACCTTCGAATTCGTAGTCGAGAGCCTTACCCCTCGACCATAGAGGCCGTCAAGATAATAATAATTCAATAATTAAATAAATAAATAAACTTGGTAATAAATGGATGACTCGACGAAAGTGCAACATAGTTTCACTTATTCGAATAAATACAGTATTTTAATCCCCCTCCGCTGTATTTATAAAATGTTGTTTAGTTCTTTAGTACAGCGCGCAATACTGCAAGCTGCAAGTATACTTGGCTCCCTACTCTACTGAGCTGCACAAAAACTTCTAAAAGCGCTACTCCATATCTTTCATACACATTGATACTAGACATTGAATAGACTACCTTACCCCTCCGATGTAATCGAACTCGGTGCCTCCGTTTTATGTAAGTACGTCTTTTGACAATCTGAAATAAAAATAATTAACACCAGGGCAAGCAACCTTACTTATAAACATTTGTGTCACATTATAGCATCGATTGGTAAGTACACGTTGAGGGCAAATGAGAAATGAGTCAAAGCATATAAAAAAATATTGCCACAGTAATCACAGAGGGAAAAGGGCGAGAATATTATACAAAAGAAAGGGAAAAATTATGCTGAATGCATAGCATTGAAAATACACCGTATGACAATACATCGCATTACACAATCTGACCTACGCAACTTAAGCTAACCTACAATCCTAACAAAACCTCCAAACCTGACCACAGCCTTAACTGATCACATTAGCCAGAATAATGTGAGCTTCAGCAAGTGTAGAGCACCCATTGAGGATTACATCATTATTACCACATATGAATTAAAACTAGTTAATGAAATAAAACGAATATGAAAATTAACGAGGGTTGTTTCGAGAATCTTGAAGGATTCCGAAAAATTTTGTGAAATTTCAAAGTTAATGTTGAAGTTCTGTGAAATTTCTGTTATTATTCAAGCACTGTGAAACAACTGGCCCACAATATAATAACAACAGAACTTGAATAGCACTTTCAAATAATGAATAATAACTTTGAAATTTTGACGAAACGTTGAAATTCCCGAAACAATCCGCCTTTTTATTAGTCCATTGAAACCAGTTTTCAAAAAAATATTTATGTATCTAGTGTGTTTTATTTCTAAGAATCGAAAACCATGAAATCAGGAGTTACAGACACACTGAAGCAACTCAATGCCTTTACGGGAAATTGTGAGACTGCTCCTTTATAACATCCAATTAGTGATCTCAAATATAAGAAGCGAAGCAAAAGGCAGTTCATTTCAGCCAACCGCAAAAAGTATTGGTCAGTCGTTTGTTTCCCTCTGCGTTGTCCAATTTATTTGCACTCCTTCAAAGAGCCGGCAGCTCGGACAACTTTGTAATAATATTAATAATAATACATAGTTGTTGTTTGTGGCAGTGGCGGTAATTAAGATGGGTTGTTATTGTTTTCAGTGGTTGATGTATTGCCGCCCGCTAATGGGACTACCAATCAACTGTTTACACTTCTAAATCTGGTTAAAGTTGAGATTACACTAGGCCGGTCCGGATCCGGGGTCGCCCTCCCTCCGAGGGTCGGAGGACTTAACTGTTTGTCCAATCCCTCCCCCTTCGAAGGTATTAGTATACTTGTCGACCGTCGGTATTTAAGCCTCATTCATAAAATGAGTCTTTCAGCGAGATTCAAATTTACGTTCATGCAAATGCACGCAGGAAATGTAGCCCAGCGATATTTCCGAGCGTTTTTATTTACCTGGCTGGTTTCTAAAAAACTCTGGAATCTGAATATAGTTACAAAACTAGTATGTGATTAACCTGACACTAACGGTTAAATAAAGGTTAAGGATTAAGATCAATGAAACGACCAGATAAATTTTGTATGATTATGATATCACGGTGATTTCACCCGATACAACGGAGAGGAGATCGTGAATTTTGACTAGGTATGTATTTTAGTTAATACTTTTTTTTCATAATTAAAAATAACTTTTTGAAGCTTGCCTTGATGCTAAACAAATATTTATTTAATTTCAGTACCACTAGTTCAAACATAATTTGTAACGATTGTAACATTTTTAACATAGGAAAGACTTCAAGAAATTTTTATACTAGATTTAAGGAGCACCTAAAGTGTTGAAGTAATAATAATTATTGTATTTTCCAACCATATTTTGGAAACAAATCATTATTTTGACATAAATAAAGGTTAAGAAAAATTACACTCTAATATAATTAGTTTATAATTAGATTAATTTTAAATATTATAAATTATAAAAAGTGTTATAGTCTATTAAATAATAATTGCTTTTTTAATTGTTATCTCTTAAATTTATTGTAATAATAATAACCATTATTATTTTAATTTTTATTCTTTTCTATTTTCATCATTTTATTTATATTAATAATAAAAATAAATTCATTTTTAAATTTCTAATAATTCTTTATTTAATATTAATTAGTGATTTGTTCTGTTTGATTATTATTTGTCTCTACTAGTCATTATTTCGAGTACATTGTTTATCCTGATTAATGGAGCTTTGCTTCTGAAACTTATAGATATTTATATATTAAAAACAGTAACTTATACAAATTAATTCTTATTAATTAATATAAGAAATGATTAAAATTGTGATTTTTTTTGCTGATTTCAAATTCTTACTTGGTGTCTTGAATATGGTTTATTGTATTTTTTTTACACATTTGACTACGTTTTTAAAAAAATATTAAATATACGTTTTCAAGTTCTTTGTGGATTTCTTATGATTTTGAAAAGAAAGAGTAAAAATAAAAATACAGTTTTTGCTCTTAGATCCTCCAAATATGTATCAACCGTTTTAGTAATAATATAAATTCATGTGCGGATCGGGGAAGTTAATTAGTTTTCGTTTGGAGAAATATATATTTTTTTGGAATTCAAAGAATTGTTTCGTGAAAGCGGTTAAGGGGGAAAAAACTTATATTATTTACATATATACCTGCACTTTCCAGATTTTTTTTCAGTTAGTAATGAACGATTTGTTTAGTTTTGAAAAGATTATTAAAAATGTGTCACTGTAAATTATGGAGCCGCATATTTCCAAAATGGACGAAATCGAGTTATATACACCCTTTTTTACAAAACTTACTAATTCCAACAAAAAAATATTTACCCTTTTCCATAAAAGTGGCTATTTTTTATGTTGTGTTAATGCGTACCATTGTCAATAGAAAATTGAGAGAAATAATAATTTTTTTCTGCAAAACACACTATCTTGCCAAGATTGACAAGTGCATTTAACAGTCGCCAAATTTGAAAACAATGAAGTTTTTTTTTTATTCCTGTCTGGAAACTGAATCAGGACGAGGACCTAATAAAATCATTTCCGTACTTGCAATTTTTTTTAATGTTTTGAAGGACAGATACAAAGTAATGTTAGCAAAATAAAATAATTAAAATTGTGTGTTTAAAATATTATTTATCTAATCCAAGTTAATAAATCACAGCAATGATTCCAAATAATGATTCAATGTTTTTTTTTAGAAAATGTTTGTGGTATACTATGGTTGTGAGAATCTGTACCGTTTTTTGGCTCTACTGAAATTTTTTTCGATTTTTGGAAATAGGCAGTTTTGCATTACAGCCCCACAAATTTCATCTCGAATGTAGCTATTAGTCCAAGGTGTCCAGGAAACGAACATATAATATAACATATGTATTGACTGCTGACGGTTTCATCTCTTCCTCGAATTCAATAAATGCTGGCGTCCCACGGGGATCGGTTTTGTCGCCGACTTTGTTTTTGTTGCACATCAATGACCTCTCGACATGTGCACCAATCCATCGTTACGCGGATGACAGTAGAGTCCATGATAGCTTTTTGTTTGACAAGCCCCCAAAGGGCACACAAACTCCAACGGCTCCGAGTGCTTTGAAGCAGAGAATGGACGGTTACCTCGATAGGGTTTACTCTTGGGGTTAGAATAACCTCGCCGAATTTAATATTTCAAAGACCCAATTCTGATTATGTATAAAAGGGATGGAAATGACAATCTAGTCTCCTTTAATAGAAGCAAACTTCCCAACAAGCCCTCCATTGATATAAGTGACCAGCTCAGGTATGGGGGCTCCATCAAAGCCAGAATAAAGTTAGCCTCTCAGAAGCTGGGCGCATTGTACAAAGCCCGCAGATAATAATAATAATTAATTGTCCGTTTGATAGATTCGCCTATCTTAACAAACGGATTGCAATCTTTGTAGTACAGACGTCAGGTGGGAATGGTGTCCTTGCTCTACCGGTATTTTAATGGAAGATACTCTGAGGAACTAGCGTCATTGATCCCTTCGGCACCAGTGCACATACAAGAAACACAACAAACGCGCGCCCAACATTTGTACAGGGTTGACATTTGTCACATGAGAACGGGTCGCTTCTATGACTCGGTCTGTGTTCAAAAGCTCGGCTGTGGAATGATTTGCCGCCCTCTTTGTTTCCTCCTTCTTACAACGTGGGTATCTTCAAGACCAAAGCTCACTCCATCCTATCCTCTAAAAGACCCTCCACACAGCGTCCCCAAAGATGATGAAATTATTTCCCTCGGGGCATCCTGTGTGAAGTAACGATAAAAAAAGCATAGATCACTTGTTTGATTCGCACAAATTAAGCTGTATCAGGTAGATACAGGGGGGGTAAGAATCCGAGAAATCGCAATAATTTCATGGAAAAGGGCAAGAATATTCGAGAAAGAAAATAACTTTGCTGCTTTCATGCGATGGAGTACAATAATAATAATGCCCAATTTATTCTGATCCTCGTCGTCAGCACAATTGCAGAGAAAGAGCACGTCACTGATATCGGTTGTGCATTTATTAAATGATTAGGGCGAATTCCAGTGCACCGGGGCTGAACTTGCATTGCTTCGGAGAGAAGAATATCTAACAAAATATTGTTCATGTAAACATTTTAAATATTTATTTCTTCAAACGATTGGTATTCACTTTGTAGCGTCATTATTAATAAATGATTTAAAAAACATACTTACTATTCACCACTTTATAAATATAATGAATAATATCGGTTAACAATTAGATAAATTTCAAATTGTAGAAATTAGAAAAAGCGTTAATAGTGAAGTAAATTTAATAAATAATCAAATATTTGTTAAGCAGAGTTATCTCTTGAATTTATTTCGTATTGATGTTAATAATAAATAAATATATATATTTAATTTCTAATATAAATTTTTTATTCAATGTTTTATAATTATTTTTTATTAATATTTTTGTTAATTACTTACCTACTTTAATCAATTTTTGTTTATGTTTATAATTTTTCTATACTAACATTATTATTTTTAGTATTCATATATTCCTGATGATGAAAGCATCGCTTTCGAAGCATCTAGATATCTATGTATATTTATAAAGTGGTGAATACTAAGCATATATTTTTTAATTAATTTATTAATGTAAATATTGTTATGAAATATTAAATGTAAATCTAATCTACATAAAATCAAATAATATGGTTCTTAACCAAATAAAATGTTCAGTAAAATAGTTTTTTCAGTATCTGAACATTTATTTCATACACTGTATTTTTTCGTTGATGCTTCATTTAGATATATAAAAAAAAAAACGAAAAAACAGAAAATAATATTTACAAAGTGAAATTCAAAACCAAAGTATTTAAAGACTTCTAGATATTCTCAGTATCTAAACCGTATTTCAGGAACTGAATCTTTTCCCCTTATTCATTTAAAACAAGTAAAAAAATAATGAGCAGATTTATTCCTCATACTTCATCTTTAATGATCGATTAAAATATTCAAATATATATATATATATTTTTTTAAATAAATATTAATTTTTAATACCTGAATTAAATAAAGCACTAACGGCCGTTCTTCCCAAGCCTACTGAGCAACTGATGAGCCTAATTTTTGCCTCAACACTGTTCAAATGCACAAATACGCTCTTCCCAACGAAATTCTCGATCAAATTTACGATTAATTTAGGATATCGATTTTTGTGGATTAACAAAGAACTAGTTATAAGAAGTGTCAACAGGGTGGAGAAGTGACACTGAAATGTCAAATGTCATTATTAGTATGTGATCTATTTTATGCGAATCAAACATTAAGATTTATTTCCGTTTTCGAATGTCAAAACATGCTTTTTTATGTTTTAAAAAAACTGAAGAGAACCTTACTTTTTTTACTTATTATAAGCTTCGTTTTGTCTTGTTTTTTCACCGACGAGAAACGTTAAATGTCAAATGTACGGAACCAACAAGGTACTTTCAAAAGTCAATCTTATACTTTATTTTCAACATATTTTGAATGCACATGTTTGTAAATATAAATTGTTGATTTACGTATTAGTTTTTGAAATAAATGATACATATTCATAATAAATAAAATATTAACTCATCTGTGTTAATTTTACATTGACAGTTTTTACTTTGATGTCACTTTATCGTCTTAAAAGTGGGCGGGTACCAATTTATTGTATATTAAAGTGCGCGGGAACTACTTTATTTTCTATGAAAATGGGCGGGCACCTTCATAGACAATTTAGGAAGTTCAACGATAAAAAAATGCTCGGAAACAGGCAAACATAGCGAATGCTCAACAAAACGTTTGGCTGATAGCTACCTCAGATTTATCATTCGAAAAGTTGGGGAGAACGGCCGTAAGTGTCAAAAATGTTTAACGTAGATATAGGATTTTTTCGGTTTGTTCAGAAAAATATTTTTATTATTATTTTACATAAAAATATAAGGCCTTACAGAAACATTAGATTTGTTTTTTTTTTTTAATGAATATACGATGAAATTAATGATTTAATACGCTAATTTAGTTTCGAATTTATAGAAGGCGTTAAGTGCCACGACTTTTCACAAAAAGGATCTAAATGCCGCTGAAGAAGTTACTAAAAAGGACATGTGTAGTCAACTCAGTCATTTAATCGTTGGTACTTTAGTCATTTTAATAATAAAAACGACTTATGTCTATCGACACTTAGTGCTTTTTATGGAAAAACTCACCCGGTACATACGAATGGTCTGTTTTCGCAACATCATGTATAGCCACAAATATTTTTTGTGACACTCAGTTCTTTTTTTAGAGACGATGGCACAAGGATCATTTCTACATATTGACCCCTTGGAATAATAAGGTTCCATCTGACACAGCAATGTCATGCGATAATGTGCTCTATAGAGGGTAACTTTAAGGCTCATTATCGCATAACATTGCCGTGACAGGTGGAACCTTGTTATTCCGACTGGTCGATATTTACTTTAGATAATGATTTTTTTGGCACTTATTGCTTTAATTAATTTGGGTATTCATTTCATCTTCTCGAATTGCCACAATAAAAACGTTAACGTCGAGCGTACCCAATGAGTTTGTAGCAAAAAATGCCTATTCGTGAAATTGGCCGAGTGCCAACTACTCGGCGCCGGAAAAATTTACTTCCATCTGAATGAGGCTTTACTAATGTAAACTTGATTTTCAACCGATTGGACGCTTCATCGTGATACAATAATTGCTGGATATTCAATTTAGTAACCCGCCATTCATAAGAAAAATATTACAAAATACAAACATGTATTGAAACCTACTCAAGTCTTCCCTGAAATGATAGGTTTACTTCCCAAGTGTCAAACCTCCTACAAATCAAATGTTTTTCCCCGTAAACTCATTGAACTAGTTCTAGGATTCTAGGGGGTGTTGGTTCAGGCCAACCTTTCTCCCCATCGAGAGTAGCAACCAGAGCTCAGACTTAACAATGGGAGCATCTTCAGGATAGAAGCGGGATGAGATAGGGCGGGGGAGGAGTGGGTGGGACTTAAAGCCACGAGGAATTATCGTAAACTATTAAACTGAGGATCAACGGTGGCTTTGCTCTAATTCTCAAAACCATCCATCGATGTTGTTCCCATTATGCAGATCTTCAGGCACTTCGAGATAACCGACCCAAAGGGGGGGCGGCGTATTGAACAAAAACACTCCTGAGCGGAAACAATGTAAGCTCTTATAAGCCTATATGTATATTATGTAAGCAATATAAAGTTGTCCACGTTTGTACAGTATTCATATACTTGTATCTATGTTCATATTGTGTCCTTGACTGTTCAGTGCCCGACTTTGGGTAAAAATTCAAAATTTTCTCTTTCCTATTCTTGAAGCTCGTTGTACGATAGGTGCCAGCTCATTCAATACAAAAACACTTACAATAATATATACAATTAAATTAAATTACTCCGTTCTTTGTCCAAAAAAAATACAGTTCTGTTTTTTCTGAAAACACGTTAAACAGGTTTTCTTGGTATCTACTTCAAATTAAAATACGATAAAAGTGTACTAAAAATATGTGGGTATTCGATAGGTATTTTCCGCGTATAAACTGATTGTTTTCCAAATTCTGTGAAATCGTTTTTTAGTTTTTGTATTTCTTCTGTCCTTTTTTTACAGTACACAGGGACCCCGAGGGAAATAATTTTCCTCAAGGCCTATATCATTTTTGGGATAGGAAGGAGTGAACTTGGGTCTTGAAGAGACCCATGTTATAGGATGGGGAAACACAGAGGCCGGCAGATCTTTCCACAGCCGAGCTGTTGAACATAAGAAAGAGTCGTGGAAGCGACAAACAAGCGAAAAATGTCAACCATATGCAAATGTTGGGTGCGCGTTTGGTGTGTTTCCAGACGATGCACCGGTGCCGAAGGGATCAATGACGCTATTTCCTCAGAGCATCTTCCATTAAAATACCGGTAGAACAAGGTCAGCATTCTCACCTGACGTCTGTACTCCAAATATTGCAGTTCGTTTGTTAAGATGTGCGAATCTATCAAACGGATCGCCCGTTTCTGCACAGAGTCAAGGGATTTTTCAGATATTTTGCACCTCCCGACCAGAGGTGGCTGCCAATTTCTTCAGCGGGGCGCACCTGCGATTTGTACGAGGTCAGAAGTTGTGTACTATTAAAGTATCTGCGGACTCTGTACCTGAGCTGGTCACTTAAGGTTACACCAAGCATATCAATGGCGGGCTTGTTGGGAAAATTGCTTCCATTAAAGGAGACTATATTGTCATTTCGATCCCTTCTAGACCTAATCAGACATGATTGGGTCTTTGAAACATTAAATTTGACGAGGTTATTCTGACGCAAATAAGAGACCCTCTCGAGGTAACCGTCCACTCTCTGCTTCAAAGCCCTCCGAGCCGTTGGAGTTTATCCTACAACATGTAGGTGGTTAATTCCTTCTAGCTGTCATAAAAAAATAAACTCCAAACAACTCTCCATAAATCGGCCCTGAGGGAAACCTGAAGGTCACCTTCTTTTCTACTTCTTCTCATCTCTTATTTATCTTATAAATTTCAGCTTTCTGGAGAACTTTTCAGTTGGCTAAATAAGGAACTCAAGACGCAACGTTTTTTCTCCTGTAAAAATTATAAAAATATTTTCAATGAAGCGGGAATCTTCAAATATAATTGTTTTATATTATTGTAGAAAACAGTCACTTTGTGGTCGTCTTAATCGCTAATCCACATAAAATAACCAGTAACAAAGTTACCGATGGCATCGTATTTTATTGGTAAATCATTTTTCTTCTTGCAGTATAAAGATCCTCCTTCTGAATTAAGACCGGCATCTTATACAAATAATATTTCAAAGGACAAACTTAGTCACTCGGGAATTTATAAATTAGATTGTATTGATTGTTCAGCATTCCATATTGGTAAAACAACCAACATTAGAATTAAAGAGCATCTTAGATGCTTAAATAAAAAGGCCTTTTCGGAATTCGCCAATCACCTTATTGATAAAGTTCATACCTTCATTTAAAGCAGCGGTGCTAATATTCTGCATAAAAATGGTCATGGCAACAGATTACTTAATTTAGAAGCACTTGAAAAAAAAAAGCCGTTAAAACCAAATGCCAAATTCTAAATAATCAATTAAATATGTCCAATAGCAATTAGGTGGGTATATTTCCCATGAACTCATAAAAATCCCATTATCCAATCATCTGTTCAGGTGACACTTTGTCTCTTTAGAAATAATATGGTAACCCATTGTGTACACATTTGTCTCTTTCTTTCTGTTACAATGTTAGATTTTAATTTCATTCTATCTCACTTTTCCTTTATTCTATGTTGTATTTTGTCTCATTCTTTAAGCAGACAAAACGTATTTTTGATTAGTTTAATTTTGTACCCTTTGTTGTTTGTTAAGCGAAACCGGTCGGTTGTAATTTTTATTTATTTATTTCGTGGTTAAAAAAAAGGAATTGTTTGAGTTCTTAGGATTTCATTGATTTTTGGGATTTCATCAATCTATTTCATTGATTGTTTTAGTTTCTGGGATTTTTTTTTACGTGATTCCACACAAGAGTCCCATGTGCTTCCAACCGTCTGGAGCCAGTGAGACTATGGCATCTCCAATTGGGGTATTTTGTTATGCTGAAGGTATCGACGAGGGGAAGGAGATGATGAAGGAGGAAGATGGGGAAGTACCTGGCTATTCGGATCCGGTCACCAAACATGGCTAGAGCCATTTCAAACAACGTTTCCATTCTAAACGGTGATTTTTCACCAGGGCTATACTGATAGTATCTACCACTGTGGAATGTGCCGCAAATACACTACATGTTAAATTAAATGATTAAATTATTTTTCCCAACTTGTGAGAATTCAGGTATATTTTCGGGTGAATTGGTTGGCATATAAACTACTATCAAGTTGTAGTTTTCTTCAGTCTTGTGAAATATTATCCTCAATGGGTTTGGCCTTGATACGAGACTTCGACGGCTCATCAATAGATGGTACTGTTTTATTGGAATTCGAGTTTGCGTTTGTTTATTTATTTATTTACCTCTAAAATTAACAAATATATTTGTTCCTCAATGGCGTCGTTCTAGTTGTAATCGGATTCCTCTTTAAATTTTTGAACATCGCTTTTCATTTTTTTTTTTTTTTACATGAATACCGCACAAGAGTCCCAACTGCTCCCAACCGTCTGGAGCCAGTGAGACTATGGCATTCCCAATTGGGGAATGTTGTGAGGTTGGAGGTATTGGGGAGGGGAAGGAGAAGGGGAAGGGGAGGAGGGAGGTGGGAGGTGGGGAAATACCTGGCTATTCAGATCTGGTCACCAAACACGGCTAAGAGCCATTTCAAGCAACGTTTCAAATCTGAATGGTGGTCTTTCACCAGGGCGATACTGAGAGTATCTTCCACTCTGGAACGTGCGCAAATATGTTATTTATTATTTTTAAATTAATTAATTGTGAAACAACACAAATTAATTAAATAAAATTTACTTGCGCACGCCGGGATTTGAACCCGCGACCTTCGGATTCGTAGTCGAGAGCCTTACCCCTCGACCATGGAGGCCGTCGACAACAATTTAGTAAATAAAACAGGCAATCTGCCCAAAACTTACATGCATGAACGTTTTAATAGTAATAATAATTAACAGTAAAGTGCAATAAATAACAACAAACATTATCTGGAAAAATTATAATAATAATGAAAAAGAAGTGAAAGGTCGAAAACATATCATAAAGTAGGTGTATATGTATTTCTTATTGTCTGTCACCTGTGGTGATGGTATAGTGTTTTGGTACTTAATAAAGGGCATTATCATATTATCAGTTCTATATTAATGGTAAATCTTTTTTTTATGTTGATTAATTGTGTCATTAAAAATGTCTATTTCATTATTATAATTTCTTAATATCCGCGATAAAGGAGAGAAATATCCAGTATTTGTATGATAGGTTTTAATATAAAAAAAATGTATTTATCTTCCTTGTTGATTTTCTTGTTTGTGTATTAACATTGATTTATTTTTGGTGTGTATCAATTGATGTATGATAATTAAGTCTCTTGGAAATGCAGTTGCGTCAATATGATCAAATGTTACCGGCGGTACTTTGTTTAGTTTAAGACCGCAAATTTCGACATATTGTTGGGGTCAGTTTCTAAAGTCTTAATTATGTGTCAGTTATTGTATTTTGTTTCTTACCGTCGCCGACTCTGATGGCAAAGGTTCTTTCCGGCACACATTTGGACAATACACTTTTAGCGGATTCAATGTCATCTTCGGTGAATGTCTTGTCGCATATGATACGCATAGTTTGATGTTTTTTTGTTGAATGATGGAAAGAATTTCGTTTATTATAATCCTGCAAGAGCAGTCCCCGATTAGAGTCATTTTCAGTTTGTTATTTAAAAAAATCGTGAAATACGGAATAAGTGCTGTTGAGGCGACTCAACCTAGCGGTCGTGTTTGGTTACCAGGTCTGAATAGCCGGGTACTTTTCCACATTCCTCTTTCACATCCCCTACCCCTCCCTGAAACCTTCCTTGGTTTCAGGAGGTATGGAGCAGTTAGGACTTTTATGTATTTGTTTGAAAACCCTAATAGCTATGGTGGTGACGCTATCAACTGCAAAATTATCCGCAGCAAGCTGTATCACTCATAATTTAATGTCGGATCTCTCCTTTACCGAGCCTTCTTAATCTCTCGTATGGTGGATCAGATAAATGGGAATTGGAGCGCGAAGATGCATTTTCCCAGAGGTCTTCTTTGATCAAGTACCTTATAACTTATAAAATGATTCTCGTACTGACTAGTTGTGGTTACCACTTGTGTGTAAAACAGACAAATAATAATATAAATATTACGGTTCGTAAGTTCCCGTGGAGTTTGAGTTTCGTGAAATGCAACAGGCATGATGTGAGTGTCGTTATTGCCGGAGAATGCATTCTATCGCTGCAGTCTGCACAATGCAATATCGTAACATTTTTATAGAGGAAAACTTTTCACATTTCATGCGATTACTCGTTATCGAGAAATAAGTATTGCACAAATATTGCAAGTACCTATACAATATTTTTATGTTGTGGTGCTCGTACTGGGTAGTGTAATGCAATGGTAACCAGCCAGTCCCCTATGGGAAATGATGTAAATTCCATTAATTATGATAATAATTCGATGATTTATACAGCGCCGTTTTTGTGAAACATCACGATGTGTGAAAACAGTTAAAATAAATTATTTGCACATAATTTTTTTTAATTAATGTATCGGGTAGAAGGGGATAAGGGATAACGGAGGGTCCGGAAAGGGAGCGAATTAAAGTGGATGGGATGGGAATGAACCATTATTATGACGGTAGAAAGAAGAAAAAAATTAAATGGGGAAGAACGAAGGTGGGAAAGTACCTGGCTATTCAGATCTGGTCACCAAATACGGCTAAATAGATTTCAAGCAATGTTTCAATTCTGAATGATGTCTTTCACCGGGGCGATGCTGACAGTATCTACCACTCTGGAATGTGCCGCATATATGCTACATATTATTTTTGTGAATTAACTGTCAAATAACACAATTTAATTAAATAAAATGGTAAAACAGGGGTAGGGGTAGGGGTAGTAGTAGGGGTAAGGGTATGGGTAGGGGTAGGAGTAAAATTAGGGGCAGGGGTAGGGGTAGGGGTATGGGTAGGGTTGGGGGTATGGGGTAGGGGTAGTGGTAGGGATAGAGGTAGGGGTAGGGGTAGTGGTACAGGTAGGGATTATAAAACTTTACTACAAAGCATTAACGGGTGCGAACCCGACGCGATGCCAACTCTCCCACTGACCGGCGCATTATAGAAACATGTAACATTTTTAACATGATATCAACGTAAAAAATACAAAAAAAATATATAATTCACAAATAATAGCGCTCCGCGACTACGATATTCAAACTCCATTTGCGTTTTACGATTATTATAGTTCTATGCAGCAGTAAAACTTCTTTGTAACCAAATATCTCAAAATCTCATTTTCTAATAATCACGCAAACCTTTACCTTTACGTACGGCAGTGGCGTGCAGCCCATTAATGCTGAAAAGCTGTGCCTACAATAAAAACAACAATGAACCATAAGGAGAAATTAAAAGATAATAGAAAAAAATATTTACAAAAAATACCACAAATGTCTGAGAAATAGGCAAGATCTTGTACGCTGAAAATGAAAATAAAATAGCTAACTAACTATTACGCCGTTTCCCCGCAGGGGTTGGCAGAGAGCACAGACCGCCAAACAACTCGATCTTAGCATACACTTCTTGCTTCATTCACATTCATACATCGTCGCATACATTCTCCTCTGTTTTTATAACTTTTGACATGGCCCGACTCAAGTAATTGATTCCCTTGATCAAGACATGTATTCTTCAAGCGTTATCAGCTTCTTCTCCCATTCACAATCGCGTCATATATTCTCCTTAAACTCCTTTTTTTCCGTTCATTCGCTCTACATGCCCAAACCATCTAAGCGTCCCTTTCTTAATCTTACTCACTACGCGACATCAGCTTTGCATTATTTGCGAATGTCTGCATTTCAAACGATCATATATGGTTTTATCACACATTCCCCTCAGAGATCTCATTTCAACAGCATTTAGTCTACTTTCATCCTTCCTCTGCCAGTTCCATGCCTCACATACATCAGGGTTAATATCAGCACTCCATTGTGGACTGCTAGCTTCGCTTCTTTTAACAATTTATTGTTAACGCCAACGGCGTTTAGTCCTTTCCTGCATTCACCCTTTTTTCAATATCCCTATCAGTCTTCCCATCTCTCGTGAACATACTTCCCAAATACAAACTCATAGGTCTGATCCAAGTATTTAACATTCACAACTATATTGCACACTGTTTTCGTACTAACTTTAGATTGACTTACGTCCATCATTAGCTCATTCTCCATGCATACTTCATCCATCCTAGATATGAGGAACTGTAGATCTTCCATACTGTTAGCAATCCGTATACAACTTACAGGCTACATACTTCCAGATTACTCATTTTCAATTAAACAGCAATATTCAAATTTTCTTGAATACGGATCTTACCTATTTGATTCGATATCTTCTTCAAATTCTCATCAATTAGATAAGATCCAGTCAAAGTCTCCTCGTTTTATTTCAGGAGCGTGAAATCTTCTCCAATCAACTCGATGAAAGTAGAATGCTGCGAACGCCCCTTGCATATGAGAAGGCGATGCCTAGCAGAAAAATATATTTTCAAAACATGCTCAATAACGTCCCATCCCTTGATTCCTAAACTTCAATCTTTAAAGTATGACTTTATTTCAAATCCATTTTGGAAAAAACACCCCATCCCCTTTTCTCTGACTGCTTAATCTGGATATACCCACCAACATCTATCGTAATGAATCTCTTCCTTTATACTCGTGTTCCTATGAAAGCCTTACTTTCTATCTCAAGGTTCACCAGTTTATAGGAGACTATTTCCCTATTCTAAAAAGTAAATACAAACTCCAATGATCCTCTGAATGGAAAATAGCTTCTCTAACAGAAGGTCATTATTACTCATTAATACAACTGTAACCCTCTCCGACTATTGTTCTACTCATCTCAGGATTCGTGGGTGAGACTGATGGATGAAGCACGGGGAAGTGGGATGTATATCATGATACAGTAAATAAAACCCTATTTAAAGGAAAGAACATAATTTATTGATTCTAAAACAACGATTATCATGGTGGAGCAAAGAGAAGAGTAAAGAGAAGGATTAAGTTAAAACGAAAAGGTTTAAATAATAAATGATGGTTCTTATAGTCCGATTCTTCTCCTCAGCATCATGGAAGGCCTCTCCAGTCCTTATGCTCACCGATTTCCGCCGTCACCTTCAGCGAAGTCTATGACGACTCTTCTGAAGCGCCATCCGCCACGGCTTCTTCCGTGGGGTTCAGACAATGGTATGTGAGGATGCTACCTTATGTCCTGTTTGGTCGTCGATACAGCAACTGACCCTCATGTCCGTTCATCACTCTTCTGGGATTTTCTCCAAAGCAGCAGGCACGCGCGGTTTGGTTTCATAGACTCACAATTTGGCCATCAATAAATCAATAAACTAAAACATACCCACTTCGGGTAAATTCAATAGACGCACTCCGACGTCAAACAAAACAGAAAATTAACACATAATCCCTCCCAAAAAACACTTCGAGCTCGACCGCCCGTGTCAGGTTATATCCGACGCCATGTTGACTTGCTCGCCTTCCGTCGGATGTCTCCCATAGACATTCTCTCACCAATCTCTTCCGTAGACAATCATCATAATCATAGACGCGGGGTCAGTATTTACGTTACACAACATTTTATTCCTGTCAAGCCCTGGTTTCATAAATACACTTGCATGTCAAAAATATACATTTCCTCCAAACCTCGAATGAGACAGTCACAATCGTGTCTTAGTCATCTCGCTAGATTCCATTAGTCATCTCGCCGTACTGTGATTGTGCGTGAGAGGAAACTGTCTCTGGACCATAATTTCTTTAAGTGTCCTATCAATGACCAATTTCCAAACTTTATGTATGAATTGATAAAACTTACAATTGAACTCCCTACCAGTATTTCCTGCCTTCTAAGTCTCAACTCCCCCAAATGAACTATTTATTATCAAAATATATTTATACAAATGAAATTAAAATTTAAGTCATTGGGGATTACAAACACACAAATTTGCACTTTAACTTATCTGCTTCAATTTTATTTGCCCAAATATGATATACTGTTTAAAAGTAACTAATTTTAAGAACAATCTGTACTACTAAAATCTAACTGATTGAACATGGACAAGATCGCCATTAATGCAATAAAAAAGCACAATATTCATAACCGAACAAAAAGAAATGAACACAGCCTGTTTTTGGTCATAGAGAAATGCACGCCACTGACCTAAGGTAGGGCACATTGAGTGATAGGGAGTTCGGGTTATAAACTGGCAAATCGTAAAGCTTTTAGTGCTTATATTATAAAGTTATTTACGGCCAAAAGTCATTGTTCTTTGAATAAGTGTAATATGATGTTGGCACCTAAAGTAATCGGGATACATACAATACGACAGAAAATGTATAACAAACTTAATGGTTCCCAAACCACAAACTGTTTTAAAAATAATAAGGAACTGCAGTCCATTTTTTTTTTAATTTCATACTTAATGTCGTTCAAACTTAAGTACAAGCATATATATATATATTTTTTTAATTTTCAATTTTTCAAGGTCCGCCGAAACGCTCCAAATCTATGGTCGGTCGGTTTTAATCAGTTTTCAGGTTAGAATGTCAAATTTCAAAACAAGGATGAGCTTTACCGTACATAATTTTAAATTTTATTCAATTTATTTTTTATAACTTATGCTTTATACTTATTAACCACAATCAAAAATGTAGGATAATATTAACAAATCTTGAACATGAAGTATGATATCGGTGTAAATGGCGTAAATTGGACTGGTCTCATTAGTTAAGTTGGTTAAGCGGTTACGCCGGATAGGTAGAGGTCCTGGGTTCGAGTCCCAGATGCGACTGAAATCTTTTAAATTTCCGTTGTTTTTTCGGTTTCGTGGTTCATTTGGGATTGTTAATATTATCTTCTTCAATGATTATATTTTATTAATAGTAAACCATAACTAAACATAAGTAATAACATTATGTACCTTTTTAAAAACTTTAACTCGAAGAATAATACTAGTATTGAGTAATAACAGTATTGATAATTGGTTTGCTCATGAATACTTTAATTTATGTCATTAATAATAGTTTTTTTTTTATATTGAACAACAATTATAGAGCTTAAAATCACCTAAATTAAGTTTAAATTTCGCCAAAACCATAAAAAACGCCTATACTAATCAAAAAACAGAATACATATCTGACGTCAGATGTTCCAAATGCAATAGTACCAACATAACAAGGTGTATTGATGAGATGATTATTTATTCACTTTTAAATAACGATTTATAAATTCTACATATAATTTTATATAATAAAAGGTATACATTCAGAAATGGCATTTACTGATCTATATGAATATATATTTTTTATAATCCATGATATTTATCACTGGAATTCTTCATTCTGATTTGAACAAAGGTTTTATAGTAACCATCATACACTTAAAGGCGAGAGGGACGTCGGAGCGGAATTATTTATTATTTAGAAATATTGATAGTATTATTACGCAATACGATAAACATAATGTTTTTAAATACAAAAATATTTATTAAATATTTTATAAATTTACATAGGTTTAGCATTTATCAAAATCTAATCAGAAATATTACTTTTTCTGACCGTCCTATTGTATGTTTTACAAAATATTTAAATTATGAATATGATTTTTAAAGTGGAGAAAAATATTTTTAATCCTTTCTCGTTACGTTTTTGTAAATAAACTTAACCAAAGATTTATAATCCGCATTAAAAAAAACCCATAAAATTACGCAGTGTTTATGAAAAATTTAAACTACACACTGTTCTTTTTTTAAATTTATCTCATCGACATGTTAAAGAAAAACCTTTACAGCATTTTTTAAGGATATTCAACTTTTTAATTTTTTTTGTAAAACATGCGTAGAACGGTCAGAAATGTGTAATATTTCTGATTTTATTTTGATAAATGCTAAGCCCATGCAAATTTTAAAAAAAAGTAATAAATATGTTTCTCTTTAAAAACACCATGTTTATCATATTGCACAATAATATTATCATTATATTGAATTTATAAATAATAACTCTCCGACGTCCCTCTCCCCGTTAAACTGTGGACCGGTCGCCAAAAAAGCCTTCGTTCGTCACAACGTCACGACAAACGTAATAAAATTCGCGATCACAGATGGCGTTAAATTCAATATTAAAAAAAAAACTTTTAGCGCGTAACGCCTTTAAATATTCAGATGAATTATTTGCTGCCGGGTGTACATACGAAATACGAAATGGAATAAATTGTTTTGTTTGTTATTTTATGGCTATCACCCATTAAGGGCGATCTTGGCCATGTTTAATCAGTTAGATTTAATAGTACAGATTGTTCATAAAATTACTTACTTTTAAACAAGATATAATATTTGGGCAAATAAAAGAGAAGCAAATAAGTTACGGTGTAAATTTATAAATATATGTGTTTTTAATCCCAATGATTTACATTTTAATGTTTTTTTTTATAAATATATTTTGCTAATAAATTGTTAATTTCGGGGGAGTTGAGACTTAGAAGGCAGGGAATACAGGTAGGGAGTTCAATTTTAAGTTTTACCAATTCATCCATTCCAAAGTTAGGAAATTTAAAAAATACACTATTTTATTGTAATACTGACAAATACTGTACGTGTTAGTGTAATGTATTTTAATTAGTTTCTTTGCAGTATTGAGCTTTAAACCTGCAATAACAATAGATTCCATTTCATATACCGTATGTACACCTGCCGACAAACAATTCATCTCAACATTTAAAAGCATTACGCTTTAAAAGTGTTTTTTTTTTCTGAAACATTGAAGTTAAAGCCATCAAAACAGGTTTGATCTAGTGAGGTAGGTAATGTAAACTATGCAATATTACTTATTACGATCATGTGCTAAAAATTACCTTGGTACTAATTATCAATCGTTGTCTTTTAATAAATTTATTTTTTATATAAATATGTGCTTTCCGCACAAGAATCCCAAATACCCGTAAAGTAAGTGGGATTATAACATATGTACCAGACATAATGGCACAAAGGCGAACTGTAGTGAGCAGGTCATCCTGATCTGCGAAGATACATACTTATTGCAAGTACAATACAATAATTATATTTCAAATACAATACATATATGTCAAAACACTGCGCGAGAGGCAAGCACGTCCGACACAACATCCTCAATCAGGGTATGTTGTGTAGCTGAAGGAAACAGAAAGGAGAAATGGGGATGAAAATGGTTGGCAAGCTGGGTTTATAGATAATTTTAAGGTTTTTATTATTCCCGGTGGGTAGAACGTTTTATTTCTTGCAAACATACGAACTATGCACACGGCGTGAAATAATAAAAATGATATTAATTGATAAGTTAACATTTTTTTATGTCGAAAGAAATCACAGTTGCCGAAACTACGGAAGATAAAAGAGTATCGTGTCGTAATAAACGGCTTGATAATTCCAAGAAATATAAAACAATTTTATGATGAGAAACTTTGGACGGCAATAAAATTATAAAGTTCACATTTCACCTGGCTCCTGTCAATTTTTTTGCAAAGGAATTCTTACTTTGGAATAATATCCCTTTATATTTAATTATGAAAGCGTAGAATTATGTAGGAATTTTTCAGAAAATTAACGAAATTCTTTAGACTACGATTTAGATTTGATCAATAAAAATAATAATTACCTAAAATAAAAGTTTTAAACATTTCTTAAAAATAATATCAATCAAGGTGACATTTTAACCCTAATTGAGGTATTAGAATTATAAAGAGAATTTAATAAACCCTTGCCTTTGTAAAAATACTCGGAAAATGTAATTTTAAAAAATGTGTTTTTTTTTAATACTCGTATAATTTTCGCAATACTCGTAGAGTTCCTACTGTCAGAAACAGTGCCGGATCTGGAATAATTCTGTCTTATATTACGCTGGCAACATTTCAAGTCCTCTCTGGGTCTCTATGGCGCCGAAGTGTGCACTGAAATATCGTCAATAAATTTATGGAAAAAGCATTTTGTTACGGATTTTTTTTAACGAATTGCATAATAGTTGGTCGAGAGTAGAGCCTGTTTTTCTATGAATCACTGTCGTGTGCTTTGAGAGCTATACGTCGCGTTGCGCTGCTAATAACCAATCAGGAGTCCAACGTTCCCAGCGTTCAAATGGAACAGACATTTCAAGCGACATGTTTCTGAATAGTTATCTCTTATTAAGGCGCTACTGAGAGTATCTACAAAATTATTTTGTTAAAAATTTTGAAAATATACTTTTAATGGGTTCCAGATTTATATTTTAAAATAGGGTGTTTTTACTGTTTTTTTTTTCAGAATCAACAAAAATTACGATAACGACAGCATTTTTTATGTTTACGTATAAATTTTCTAGCTCGAATTAAAAAGTGCCATTTTTGATATGCCGGCAAAACAACATGTTCGTTTTTGTTCGTGAGTGTGGCGCTATTGACGTCACGCCGACCAACGTCGGTGACAGCCGTCTTACCAGCAAGTGGCGTTATCTACGTCATAATGACGTTTTCGCCAGTTCGAACCTTTTCGGAATGTGCGGTTTTAGATCGTTTTAAAAATCAATGATTACGAATGAAAATATTAAAATTTCACATTCTTAGTAAGACGATCAGAATCAGAAATTTAATATAAACTTATAACGGTATCCGTAGTTTGTGAAAATACCCAATTAAACAGTAAATTCGTGACACAACAAACATAATCCACCGATGTATTTGTATTACAATCCTTTAAAAGCTCCGAAAACCTTGAAGCTGATATTGAATCATAAATATGATTGAAATTACATTTCAGGCACCAAATTACTTCATCTTTAGGAATTACAATCGTTTCAAAAGTCCTAATTATGACCATCGATATAAAATGCGCAATATGGGTCATAGCCGCAATTTAAAAGAAATATATTAAATGAATTAAACACTTTGTTTTAAACCACAAATTTTTGTTTAAATTAACACCAACCGTTTTCGCTTATCTCAAGCTTTATCAGGGTAAAACTTAAAAACAAACAAAACACATGATATTTTAAATAAATATGGGGTTATGTAAATTAATTTGTAACGATTGCATTTTTTTTTATGTAGGAAATACTTCAAAAAATTTTAATAGTAGACTTGAGGAACATCTAAGATATTTTAGGAATAATAATTATTCTGAATTTGCCAACCATATTTTAGAAACAACTGATTTGATATAAATAAAGGTATCAAAATTAGGCAAATTTGAAATTTTAGAAACTAGAAAAGTGTTAATAGTCAATTAAATATATTTAATAACCAAGCCTTTTTTTAAAATAGCTGTCTCTTGAATTTATCTTCATGTTTGTATTAATAATAAAAAAAATTCTAATATAAATTTGTTATTCGATGTTTCATAATTATTTTTTTTATAACATTGATGATTAATTACTTACCTACTTTAATCACTTTTTGTTTATGTTTATAATTTGTCTATTCATACATTATTATGTTCTATGTTTATCATTTGTCTATACTTGACATTATTATTTTTTAGTTTTCTATATGTCCTGATGAGAAAATCTTCGCTTTCGAAACATGTTGATATGAATATATTAAAAACAGTAGTGTTTACAAAGTAATTTTTAATTCGATTAAAAACACATCAGGTGAGCATATACATAGTCGGAATATACAAAAGGAAGGAGACAAAACATATTTATTTATTTAATTTTTATTAGTTTCCATTTAAAGGTTTCACATGTATGTGACTTTAGTAATAATTTCCAAGTACAAAACATAATTATTAGAACAGTAAGTAAGTAAATCATATTATTATAATAAAAGCATAAGGTCACAGTATTCACAGTCCTCCTCACTAGGGATAACTGTTCTGAGGCGGCTTGCACTTTTTTTTACTAAATATCCATTTATCTTAATTTGATTTTACATAGTTTGCAAGTTCATAATCACTCAGATTTATCAATATATTATATAATATTTATTTTAATATAAAACCATACAATGAAAGAGTGAGACAAAGATATGCTTACATGTAACAGAATGGGATAAAACATAAAAAGAAAGAGACAAAACATCAAAGGAGGGATAAAGGAGAAGTGGGAAATTTTGAATTAACGGGAAATATTTCTAATATGGGACTTAGACAATTTAAATTGATTATTAAAAATATTACTGAACCATTTTTGCATAAAATATTAGCTCCGGTACTATGGTTATAGATACGATCTTTTTTTTAATTAGACGGTTGGCGAATTTCGAAAATACATGGCTATTTAAACATCTAAGGTGGCAAAACTGGTTGGTGATAATTTAAAAATAAATTGGTGGTTTAAAACAAAGTCTTTATTTTATTTGATAAATATATCAAACCACAAAGTAATTGCAATCTACAAAAAGATAAAAAAGAAATTTGCTTCTAAAAAATTAAAGACAAAAAATGGTAACACTGAACAATTGTTTGTATTAGTGAAATGTAAAAGTGAGAAAACAATAATTAGTTCTGTGTATATTATGTACCCCTTGGTCAACATTGTTGTTTCAAAAATCATTATGAAGACTTAGAAATTATTAAAACAAAATATCCTGATGCAAAATTTATTGCCGTAGGAGATTAGAATCTTAAAAATATAAATTGGGGTATGCATGATCCCGAATTGTCGGACACTGGTAATACAAATATCTCGGAAAGTGAAAGAGTAACACTCGACATGTTAATATATTTAAACTTAATTCAACATAATCTTGTCAGAAGCATTAACAATCGTGTATTGGGTGTCGTATTATCTATATATTAAAAAAATAAAGCCATAGATGTTGTCATGCTCCCTGACATCCATCATCCTCCACTAAATATTTGGCGAAATAAATTCTGAAGCCTCCGAGATTAAGTCATGATTTCAGAAATGCAGATTAAACAAGTATGTGTAATTCCCTTGCATTGTTGGATTTTTGTTATTCACTTTCTTATACAGTGATGATCTGAATCATAATACTGAACAATTTTACTCAATCCTAAGTAATCATATAAAACGCTTTGTTCTTTATACTCACTGCAAGGCATCTAAATTCCCTGTTTGGTTTAATAAAGATTTGATTAATTTAATTAAACGTAATGAAATAGCCCACAAACTATATAAGGAGTGCGGAACATCGAGATTGTATATGGAATGTTATAAAATTGATAGTGATTGCAACAAAATATCAAGCAGACAAAGATTAAAATTATTAATAATATAAAAAAAAACTTTTCTGGAGATTCTGCCAAACATTAAGTAGTACTGATTCCAATATAACGAATATTATGTATTTTATAGACAGATACCAAAAAAATTGTCCATCTTTTTGCTGAATTCATCAATAACTTCTACGTTATAAGTCAACCCTATCATTTTTCCCTACCTAACTATATTTTCATTACCAATTTTAAGTTATTGGTTATATGCATTGAACTCAATGTAATTATAAAACAAATTAAATTACTTGCTCCAAAT
>JAHDVE020012016.1:0-26356 GCA_022606495.2 Halesus radiatus
CTATTTGGCAGTCCATAGGCGCCCCCGTGGCTGCCGGCTGCGTTTTATAGTCGCTCCTGATTTATCTCGGAAATATTAGGAAGTTATTAATTTTCCCGGCGTAAAAATAGCATAAAATAACCGCAATAATTTTTAGGTTACATTTATAAAAATCATATAATTTTAGTGTGGTCGTTTCGGGCTTAAATCAAGTTTATAATAAAAGATCAAATAAAAACTCAAATATTTTAAGTTCAAATCTGTCACGTTGTTCTAAATTAACCCAAAAGAATCGGTCATCGGCCGAAGGCGTTCGCCACATGTGCTTGTTAAAAGACCTTTGCCTGTTAAAAGCGTCCCAGAGTGAATGATTTACAATGTTATTCTTTGAACTATGGTGATTGTAAACAATATACGTCCGAGCTAGACAACTCAAACTCAAACTTAATGGTGAATGTGCTATTTTGGAGCCTTTAATAGCTGCAAAAATATAATTGTATAACCTTGAACGTTGTACCACAATCGCAATCCGCAAAATTAGATTTCATGGCTACCGAGAAAGGCGCAATAGGAAATAAAAACATTTGACGAGAAGATCTTCTGCTGTCACGGCGACCTGAGTTCTGACCTCCAGTTCACGGAGCAGATCCGGTGCATCATGTGGCCCACGGACGTGCCCCACAAGGCTGCTCTGCGACCTGCTGTGGCCCGACCCCGACAAGGATACCACCGGCTGGGGCGAGAAATAGACACGCTGATGTACTCTTTCCAGATCCTGAAGCCGGCCGACGAGCGCCACCTGGCGTACGGGCAAACCAACACCAAGCCTCCCGTCACCAACAAAGACAAAGAAGATTGGAAGAAAGGATCAGTACCCCCGGCCCCAGTCCCCACCCGCCTAATCTTAGCCTAATCCTAACTTGATAATCTAACTGCATCTCTTTATATGGTCTATAAATAATGTGTAATGAGTGTCCAAAAAAAAATAAAAATTAATTAATATAGGAATAATGAAAGAATAGGAAGTAAGATTTGTACAGCGCCCTTGAGGTGATTTTTCACAAAAACGGCGCTATAGAAATCATCCGATTATTATTATTATTATTATTATTAAGTAAAGAATATTGCAGGTGAAACAGATAGCAATTACAAATACTTATACAAGTAATGTTTCAACATCTAATTCATTCAATCATCATTTTATTTTAGAAAGACAAACATTCACGGGTTATGCGAATAACCTGACAATATTTGAAAATCTCTTACTACCATAACAGAAGGCGGAAGATGTTGCTTGTGTCGTGATGTAGGACTTAGCCAGCCGAGTAATTGAATTCACGAAGAATTGAAGCCACTGAGCGGTCAAAGTTTGAATTTATTTTTCGGACTTGAGATTCCTTGAACAATCTATTACGAATATACATTACATTTGTTGTTTTTAACCGTTTGATTCTATTCGTTCCGCATCGGGAACCAAATGATGGTCCTCATAATACCCGTTCTATCTCTTTTTCTTAAGGTCAGACACGTGTTTTAGAAAGAGAGAACTCCAGATCTCACTTTTCATTATATTCTGATAGTAGATCGAAAGTGTTAACATAAGTTTTTTTTGTATTTCCAGGTTTAGCATTTCTGATCCTCGTCAGCGTAGCGGTTCTGAGCCCCGCTGCGGGTCAGACGGTTGAGGAACGTAATGCTGCTAAATTGAAAGAACTCTCCAAAGGAATTGAGAATTTTAGCCTCAGCATTCTATTCGTAAGACATTTCAATATTAAATAATAATACTATTTTATTGATAATCAACCCTATGACTTTGTGTAGGTTCACAAACATAGCGATACGAATCTGGGAGGCAGGTATGGGTACCGCCGCCCTATTCATTGCATAACCAACACCTCTGCCATAGGTCACCCCGAGTGGTTAGCTACGGTTGGTGACTCAGCAGAGGTGCCCGGGTTCATGGGATGAGGTCTTGTCGCGGGTCGGATCGAGAGAGGCCGGTTGAGAGAGATACATCGACCTCTCCAGCCGGACTATCTTGATCCATCGCCTTGCATCGCAGTGGGAGGGATGGATTATTACGTCCGTCACTCCCAGACCCCCAGATTGCTGCCCACCCTTCATACCTTGCCAAAGATGACATATGCCCCAAAGAAAATTATTTTCTCCAGTGCCTCCTGTATGGAGTTATTGAAAAAAAAGACAGCGGTGTCGTATTGCGCCTGTCCGGAAAACTCGAGATCCGAAGTTCAATTCTCGAATATTTTGTCTTCTCTATGAGTTTTTCAAATTTATATTGTTTAAATATTATTAACATGGGTTTTACATATATTTTAATTTAGTAAGTAATCTTCTTACAGCCACGATTTTTAAAGACTTTAAACGCCTTAGGGCTATATTCATTTGTGTAGATTATAATTTATTTCTATAGCCTCTCTTTAATCTAAGAATAAAGACTTATAAAGAGGGGTTGTTTCGGGGAATTTCAACGTTTCGTTAAATTTCAAAGCAAATATTCAAGTTCTGTGAAAGTTCAATTCAAGTTCTGTTATTGTGAGTTTATGGGTTAGATATTTTTCACAGTGCCCGAATAATAACAGAACTTCAATAGAACTTTCACAGAACTAAAATATTGATTTTGAAATTTTGATGAACCCATCAAGTATCTCGAAAAAAGCCACACTAAAGTGTGTTTAAAGATGGTATCAGAGCCATAACGGTTTTTTCGTGATGTAGTAAGTACACAGTTCTCTATCAAATGTCTCTTTCAACTGATTTCCTCCATGTGTCGAAGGGTTTCATGCAAGTCCTGTTACGTTAGAAAAACTTCCCAAATGCGACAGGCTATTAGTTCATTGTCTGTGCGGTCCACGGTGGTTGGTGGTGATGTTCTTCGCATATTCAATACGAGCCTAATCTTTTCAGAGAAGTTTCCTCGATTCTGGCGGCGTCAATCTGCTTATCAGTCCATTCTCCGTGTGGTCCATGATAGCGGTGCTGTCACAAGGCGCGGGCGACTCCATCACAAGGGACGAGATGCTGGGGGTGCTGGGTTACCACCGTGGGAAGAAGTTCACCGACGCGGGGGAGGCTTATACTCAGCTCAGTCCATACTTCCTAGTCAACACTCCGACAGTTGAATTGGAAACAGTCAACTCCATGTTCTATAGCAAGGAGACCGAGGTGAGTCTAGTTGCATAAGCCTCAATAGTCACATTAAGGACTATATCGCCACCTGTATGAAATTAAAAAATTATAATATTGAAAAGTATACAATACATTATGCATTATATTCCCAAGAGTTAAGGAACTCGTTTTAATCACACGCAGAACCTGCACTACACTTTTTAGAAACAAGCATACTTAATATTTAAGAAACATAATTAACATGCAAAGTACATTAACAACATATACAACACATCATTTGCATTTGTAATAAAGACATATCACTGGTACATTATATAGTTATACTTATTACAGAGACACATCACAGCATTAATCCTTAAGGTATTCTTTCAAATAATAGAGTTTAAGCATCTTACTTTGAGACCTTTCATGTTGGCTTGCATTTTTAATATCGTTAGGTAATTTAGTGTACTCTGTGAAAGCTATATATTCTAAAGATTTTACTTCATATTTTGTTGTGGTTTATTGTATTGTGTTGTGTCGGTGTACGTCATGATTGTAATTGAGTGTGGTATTAGTATGTAACGAGTGTCGAATTACATGCAAGATATTCTTTAATTTCTATAAAAATTCTTTAAAAAAATATTAAAAAATTCACATTCACTTTATAGGGTGATTGTGTCTGACCAATGTGAGAGAAGCTACATTAATGAAGGATGTCGAAAAGGAAGGGAGAAGAAGGAAAATACGATGATTCAGGTGTTGAAAGTTCACCGAAAAATTGTCTTGAACATACATCAAAACACTCCAAATATTTTCATTTTTCACACCTTTTTGTCGTGTCTAACCAAAAGGACGCAGTTGAATTTAGCCAAATAAGATGTAAATCTAATGGATCCCCAATCACTACATTGTTAAAAAAAAACTAAATATTGTATCCATTTTTCAGGTTAATCAAAATTTCATAAATAGAGTGGGATCCACCTTCAGAACAAAAATGACTTCTCTGAGCTTTTCGGCACCATCTGCTGCATCAACCATTAATAATGCAATTTTCCAAGCAACACGCGGCAAGATCGAGGAGATTGTTAATACACGTAAGTAATTCAACAACTCACTTATATAGAATAAAGCTCTTCACCGCCAGAAGTAATTTTTAAAAAAATGTTCTTTGAATATTTAGTGAAGTCGAAAAGACTTGAAACATGCTGTATGCAATTTATCTATTAAGATATAAGATTCGATTCTTGTCAAACTTGTATTTTTGGCCACCTTATATTACGATTCGTACATTTGGGGATAATAGTAATAATAATAATAATAATGTTTTATGATCTTCTTTTTTTATAACAAATAACCAGTCCCGTGCTGAGGATTTCATTTACAAAATATTTAATTACATTATATTAAATTGTTGTGATTGATGAAAAACATAAAAATAATTCTAAGGTGAGGTGTTTTAAGTGCAGTTGAGTGGTTTCGGCGTTAGCCTGTATTTGGTGTTAATATATTTTCTATTTCAGATCTCCCTATGTAACGTATCCAGTGTTTTATTTGATTTTTTTAATTTATTATGGCTGTTGTTATTTTTGAAGGATAGTGGGATTTTGTTGTAGAGTTTAGTACCATAGCATAAGAAGTTTTCTTGTAGAAATGTTGTGTTTGTAGTTTGTTGTATGTGTTTTTGTTTGTGAGTCCAGTGTTTCTAATATTTGTGATTGTTGTTATTTCTTGTTTTTTTATACGTATTTCATATTTAATTTTAATTAATTTTTTTATTTAGTATTTATGAATGCAAAGTAGTATTATTTTAGAGTAAAATTGTTTTATTGACATAATGTTAAGTTTGTTAAAGATTTCATCAGTTCTAGTTATTACAGGGACCTTTTTCATGATGGCTTTTTGTGTTGTAATGAGTAAATTAAGAATATTATCATTATCACTGCGCCATCCGATAATACCATATTCTAATAGTGTTTGGTAGAGAGCCATGTAGATCTTAATCAAATCTTTTGATCAAAATTCCTGATTGTTTTAAAAAAGTAAGTTAATTTTTTAATTTTCTTATTTAAATAAATATTGTGATCACCCCTCTTTAAATTGTGATCCATTTTCACGCCTAGATTCGTTATGTGGCATATAGCATTTTCCAATGATAAACAATTTAAATGTGGTAAGGTATGAATTTTCAAGAGGATTGTATCTGAATTTTTAGTATTGTTTATTTTAAAGGTGATGAATTTGGTTTTATTCGCATTAAGTGTGAGTGAGTGATAGTCTAGCCATGTTTTGATTCTGTTTAGAGTGACCTTTGCTTTCTTGAATGTTTCTAATGGGTGTGTAAGAAACAGCAAATAACAGAAAAAAACATTATTGGTCGGGGACTCATCACTTTGAGAAGGTGTCTCCAAGCGTCCCTATCCTGAACTGCTTCACCGACCTCCGTTCATTGCAGACTCTCAGCCTCTCCTGTTCCCCAACTTTGCCGGGGCGGCCCACTGGATGTCTTTCTTTTTTTTATTTTTTTTTATTAATTTCTATATAATTTTGACATTTTAAGGTAAGGTATAAGTATAAAATATAGATATATATATTAAAGATTTCTTTCCATAATCCTCTTCACTAGGAGATCCTGTACTGAGGCAAACTAGGTTGTGAATAAAGGGGTTTCAGCAACTTCTATATTTGACCGTCAAGGTTTGGGTAGGGTATTTCCAGAAATTTTTATGATGTTGTTTTGAGAATAATAGTCCGTTCTTCTTCTGTTAATTCCTTAAGCCAAGCCTTGCTGGACTTAATGCAATTATTGATTGAATTATTTTGTTTGATACTAAGTGGGAGTTTGTTGTAAAATTTTGCAGCTAAAAATTCAGATCTTCCTTGTCCAAAAGAACATAAATAGAACATTTTTAGTGAAGATTTTATGTATACTTGGAACATAGAAAAGTTTAAAAATTTCCGTTGTTGACGTCCTTATGGGGACCTTTAAAATGGTATTTATGATGTATTTCTGAGTTGTATTTAGTGGTTTTATGGAATTTGATGCAGCTGAGCCCCGTCCCAACATTCCATATTCCAAATGAGAGTGGCATAAAGTATAATACATTCTACTTAGATCTTTGGTTGGCAACATATTACTTCCTAGATATTATGTCTTCCCTCTGGAACTTCCGCTAGTATTTATCCGGAAGTCTTTACAAATTCAAATGCCTTTTTTCAGAGGACTTGAAGGACTCCGTGATGATTCTCACGAACGCCATATTCTTCAAGGGGCAGTGGACGCGGCCGTTCAACACCTCGGAGACTACCACAGCTCCCTTCTTCGACGAGCAGAGCAGGGAGGTCGGCAAGGTCCGCATGATGTTCCAGCGGTCCCCCCTGCCCTACGCCAACATGCAGAACTTCATGTCTCACGTTGTCGAATTACCATACGGACAGGTACGAGCAAAATATTAAAACTCTCGAATATTATTTGATTACTGTCGCACTGATTTTTGAATTCCCGCCTAGAATGTCTACCACATCTGGGAGACTAGCAAGTTGCCTTAAAACCCACTGTCAACATTGGACATGATAAAGATTTTTATCAACATTATCGGTAATTAGTCGACTTTTGTAGGCGGCCCAAACTACAAACAGTTGTCTATTGATAAACTATCGTCGACAGCTTAACTTATTGCATCGATTCTGCTAAGTTGTCGACATGGCTGTGCTAGGACCTCTGGAGACTTTTGTTTGACAAAAATAAACATAGGAACATTTATCGATCAATATCTCTAATGGAATTCTCACTGTAACAAAACTGTACGGCTGTTTCTTTTTTCTTCTCAATTTGTTTAATATGTGCTGACATTTTGATATTTTCATAATATTATTTAAATCGATATTATGAAATTGGACTATAGTGTCTCTATAACCAAACTGTCATGCTGTTTTCATATTTTTAAAAAATATTTTCCAATTTGTGTACATTGATCACAACATGCATGCACCTATATTGTTTATTGTGCTACATTTGTATGATGATTGTTATTTATTGTTGTATTATATAGTGTTGTGTTGTATTATATGTCAGAAGTCAGAATAATACAAGAGAATGTATGAATGTGAATGAATCAAGAAGTGTATGCCAAGATCGAGTTTTTTGCCGGTCCGTCCTCTCTGCCTACCCTGTGCGGAGAAACGGCGTGATGGTTAGTTAGTTATATAATATTGTTGAACTAAACTCCCTCTGACAAGCAGCTACTTGGCTTAACGGTTACAAGTTTCCACGTTATGTAATTAATATTATACAATAAATAAAATATAAATGAATTCGTTACTGAAATAGTGGTATGATTTTGTGCATTCAGTGATCTGAAATAGTGCAAATTAATAAAGTTTTTTTGAGAAGAATTACAGCCTTTTTTATCACGAATACTGGAACTGTCATTTTTTAACTCCACATGCTTCGTCCGTATCCGAGAGATGGCTTCGAATTTTTCTTCTTTAATTTTGTGGTCACAGTTTGCACTTGTCCACAATAATTATTAGACTGTCGAGATGCTTGAGACTTTTGCTTATGACAATACTGTCCTCACTATACAGGGTGTTAAGAGACGTGACTTTTAAATGTGATTTCCGCACAAGAGTCCCAACTGCTATCTGATAACCGGAGTCAGTGAGACTAAGTCACCTCCAATTGGGGTATGTTATGAGGCTGAAGGGTTTGGGGAGGGGAAGGAAATGGAGATAAGAAGAGGAAGTACCTGGTTTTTCAGATTTGATTACCAAACACGGCTAAAGGCATTTCGAGCAACGTACCGATTGTGTACTGTGGCGTTCCACCAGGGCGAAACTGAGAGTATCCATCATCCTGGAACGTGGCGCATGTATACTGAAGAGTGTTTTTTTAGAGCTTCAAAATTAAATCAAAATCATGGTAATGGTCATGGCATTGACATGGAGTGTTTGATGCGGGTTTAAATATGACATATGGGTGCTGCGGCTGGTTCGAATAAAGGCCAACGTGGAAGTACGACCACTTTTTCGAGTAGCTGGGGCTGTATATTAGCAATAACGTGACGAATGTTGGCTTCCAAGTTATCAATAGTCTTTGGTTTATCGGTATAGATTAGCGACTTCACACATCTCATCAGAAAATAACAAAAATAATCACAGCGAAATTATGAGCTCATCTCCGCTTGTTGAAATCAAAGCTCTTCCATATTACTGCCATTCAATGGGGGAACGAAATAAACAGTAATCATGGATCTATAGCGCTCTTCATTGACTGCAACGTTTTAAAGAAATATGGACCAAGTATTCCATCAGCCCATAAAGCACATCAAACAGTGACTTTTGTGGATTTAAGGGCGAGAGGGACGTCGGAGCGGAGTTATTTATTATTTCGAAATATTGATAGTATTATTACGCAATACGATAAACATAATGTTTTTAAATAGAAAAATATTTTATAAATTTACATAGGCTTAGAATTTATCAAAATCTAATCAGAAATCTTACTTTTTCTGACCGTCCTATTGTACGTTTTACAAAATATTTAAAATATGAATATGTTTTTAAAGTGGAGAAAAATATTTTTAATCATTTCTCGTTACGTTTTTGTAAATAAACTTAACCAAAGATTTATAATCCGCATTAAAAAAAAAAAAACTTCTTCACTTTCGAAACATGTTTACATGTTTGTTTAACATGTTTTTTCTATTAACAAAGTGGTGATTACAAAGTAACTTTTAATTCATTTGTAAATAAAATTTACTTTATTTGGTTGGATAATCGGCTGAGACCAGTGATGAAATGTGAAGAAAAAAATGTTTGTGTTAGAAAAAAAGAAATTGTTAACGAACACCAAAATTTCATTTAATTTTTTTACTTCAAATGAGGCCAGGAATCACTGGCTAAAGTAAGTTAGGTACGTCCCTTAACACCCTGTAAGTTTTTAACAGATAAACCGAGTTACTAGTATTCCCCAGATTCTTGTATACATAAGTTTTTCTTTAACTCGCTAATAATGGCGCGCCACGATTCTAATTATTCTCAGAATGTTGCAATGTTCCTAAACAAAAAGGTTTGTTTTCAGTAGGTGTTTTTTTGAAATTTTTGCTGAAAATGATTTTTGGAATCCCTTTGGAGATTACTTTTCCAGATTTCGGCCTTAAAAACGTCGCCTGGAAAAGATGAATATTGAAAAAAAGTGTTGGCATTCCGACCCAACCTCATGTGATTTTCATTTATAATAAGGAACTTATTTCATTTATTTATTTTATTAATAATGAAGTTCAAACATAAATACCAGGGTATTTCGTTTTTTTTCTGAAGTTAGTTTTCATAGTTAAAATAATTTTCAAAATTTTAATTTTTCAAAGTCTGCCAAAATACTCCAAATCTATGACCGGTCGATTTCGATCAGTTTTAAAGTTAGAATGTCAAATGTCAAAACAAGGATGAGTAGATAATTTTATATTCTATTTATAGTAAACCATAACTAAACATAAGTAATAATATTACTTTACCTTTAGAAATTACCTTTTTCGAAACTTCAATACAAAGAATAATAATAGTGTTGAGCAATAACATTATTAATATTTATAAATTCTGTGTATAATTATAAATAATAAAAGTAATATATTCAGAATCATCGTTTGCTGATCTATATGTTTATGTGTTTTTATAGCAATAATATTTTTCACTGGAGTTTCTTATCGAGGAAATATTATATTTACAGTGATAAATGTTTGTGTTTTGTGTGAGGGTTGTTTTTTGAGAAAGGGGGAGGTATGTGAATAAAATGAATAATGAATTATTTTTTTTTCTATTTAGGCATCTTGTTTAAATTATGTGGATGATCCGACTACATGTCCGCCCGGCACAAATCCTCGTGGCAACAGACAGGTGACATATTCTGATATGTGGTTATGATCGACCCACTGAATTAACAATAATATTACCATTAAGCATTCTGCCTGGGGGGTACCTGCTTTGTGCTGGATCGGACATTTTAACCACTATATTATTATTAAGTCATTATTAGTCCATTTTTCCCACGAGAGATAAATCGCTTTAACAAGGCGCCTCTTTTGTCCTATCAGACCCGCTTTGGTTCGTTCTGTAAATCCCCTTGCTTTCAGTCTGCCTGTTTCATAATTATTATTATTATATATACCAATAATTTACTTAGCACTTTTTGTGATATTTAATCCCACATCAAGGGGGCTCTTGTAGAACTAATAATTAATTATTCGCTTTCTTACAAGATTGTCCCGTTCAAAGTAAGGAATATTATTATCATAACAAATATATTTAACCACATATATCCACTTTTTGATAACCATTAATTAACTAGCATGGCTAATTAGCTCCAGTTTAGGCACCTTTAATTATGTAACATTTATCCCCAACGATCCATTCATTACCTCATGGCCATGTAGTGTTTGTTTTGCTTCCACAATAGTGAAGTATTTGTGAAAGGTGCTGGGGTACTTGCTAGTGGTAGTGGTGCCGCCGTTCACTCATTGCCATAGATTTATTTATTTGAAACACACACACTACTAAACAATAAAATGTAAGAAAGCTTTGACTCCCCAACTGGGAACAAATCCCGTTTTAGGACAGTCAAATTGACAAGTTTAGTTCATATTAAGTGCCATTAAACAAAAATTGAAAGGAAAAAGCTAGTATTGACATAGTATGGTAATATAATATATCTAGAAAAAAGTATAATAATTAAGTATAAAGAGATGTGAAGAGTAGTACAGAAAAAAAAACTTTTGAAAATACTTATGAAGAGATGAGAAAAACAAATATTATAGAGTAAACAATTATGTATATGTGTTTGATAGGTACTGGTTGGTGATATGAGAAAAAAAATGTGTTTAAAATTGAGTACCAAAAAAAAATATTATTATAAGAGTACTATTGATAAGATTGAGTTACGTATCACTCAGCTTTATGAGCACATGACGGAACGCATGGATGCAGCCTGAAGAGGGCGCAGAAAATAGTTAATAACATATTAAATAATATTTATTCAGTAAGCACAAAAAGTAACTTTAGTAAATTACTTATGACCAAATGTTTGCCCAAAGTTTGGTGTTTGGTGTGTAGGTAGAAACAAAATCGGGGCGCCGTTGTGGGTAGATACGATTTGCAGAAGTATTGGTGAACTACGTTGGTGACATGCATTGTGCGCGCGGTTACACACTAATAATGGTTAATGACCCATCTCCCTTGTTTCGATGGAAAGACCATGACCATAGATAATGGGCCTTCCATACGACTGGTTTGCCATATACCAGCTAAAGCCACCGCGTTGAGAGATTTGACCATCCGGTCATCTTGTCCTAAAGTCAAGCCTACTACCTTTCCCTTAACAGTTTATGGTCACGGCCTTCAAACCGTAGCGGTATATGAACATATTTGTTATCTATGAGTCGAGAAGTTATTGCTTTGATTACCGTGCAACGCAAAAATATGTCAAGGCGAAGCACTTCCAGACAGACCTAGAATTTCTAACGAAATGACACTCCCCGTACTGCAAGTTTATTTGCCATCTTATGCAATAAAACCAAATCCGAAAAAAGGTTTGTAAATAGGAAATTCGTCACAAAATGTCGGAATAACTTAATGCTAAATCTTTAGATCCCCATCAAAACTAATTTACAAAAAACGTAATCTATGTCAGGGTATCCAAACAAAATTTGGTGTAGTAACATTTTTGTATTTTATAAAATGGTAACCATTTAATGAAGTAACCACAGAAGTTACAAAAAGAAAGCGCCACAGGAGAAAACATGTAACATACCTATCGGTTTTGAATACCGATTTAGATACATCTTGTTCTGTTTTTTTTTTTTTATGGAAAAACTACACAGGAGACCCTGAGGGAAATAATTTCCCTCAAGGTCTATATCATCTTTGGGGATGCTGTGTGGAGGGTCTTTTAGGAAGGAGTTGTAGGATGGAGGAAACATAGAGGCCGGCAGATTATTCCACAGCCGAGCTGTTGAACACAAGAACAAGTCGTAGAAGCGACACGTTCTCATGTGACAAATTTGGCGTGTTTCCCGACTATGCACCGGTGCCGAAGGGATTGATGACACTAGTTCCTCAGAGCATCTTCCATTAAAATACCAGTAAACAAGGACAGCAGTCCCACCTGACGTCTGTGCTCCAAAGATTGCAGTCCGTTTGTTAAGATAGGCGAATCTATCAAACGGACCGCCCGTTTCTGCACAGAGTCCAGGGTTTTTTTCACATATTTTGGGACTCCCGATCAGAGGTCTCTGCCAAATTCTACAGCGGGGCGCACTTGCGATTTGTGTACTATCTGCAGTATCTGCGGGCTCTGTACAATATGCCCAGCTTCTGAGAGGCTAATTTTACTCGGGCTTCGATGGAGCCCCCATACCTGAGCTGGTCACTTAAGGTTATACCAAGCGTATCAATGGAGGACAAGCGTATCTAGGGGACCATTTAACTTTATTTATTTATTGTATACATCTCTTTCTTGTTGGCTCGGTTATAAATTTAGTAGCCGATACTTTGTTTATGTATTTTATTAGATGTAAGATGAAAGAATTATGAACTAGGCACGTAGTATACTCTAGCAATGATGTAAGAGGAACGAGCTAAGGTATGAAGTATACTCTAGCAATGATGTAAGAGGAACGAGCTAAGGTATGAAGTATACTCTAGCAATGATGTAAGAGGAACGAGCTAAGGTATGAAGTATACTCTAGCAATGATGTAAGAGGAACGAGCTAAGGTATGAAGTATACTCTAGCAATGATGTAAGAGGAACGAGCTGAGGTATGAAGTGTACTCTAGCTATGATGTAGAAAGAATGAGACCTGAATTTAGGAACATAAGGTTTATAAAGGAACTTACAAAGAATTGCTCCGTTAGTATTTGGAAAGTTTAGTGGGCATAGATAAAAGGGTCTTTCAGGTTCGAGAACAATAGATTAATTGACAAATTTAGGGGACATGACAATGAACATATTTTAAGCAATTACAAGAGAACATTTACAAATGACTTTGGGAATTGCTTTCGGGGAATGTATGGGATACTTATTAAAGGCTACTATAATGAAAGGGTACTTTTTGGTCAAGGTTAAGATAAACAATAGCTAGTAATTGGAGAAGTAGGTAGACATTTGGGTAGGTACATCACAAACATTTCAATCTCCAAGGTCAAACTAATAAATGCTGTAGATTTTTATTAATCCAAAATCTCAATGCACATACAAACACGCTTGTAATTTTTGGTGGGTGATTCATAATATTGAAGAGAGAAAAGTTTGTCGCTATACTCTTTCATATTTTTGTAAAACAGAAATTGTTGAATATTTTGATCATAGCACTCAGAAATCCGAACGATAGCTATTAAGCCAACACTATTGCTACAAGCTGTGTGTCTTATGCCACCACAAATATAGGTAATAGGCATAAAATTCGCTTGGCAAGCCGAATCCAGAAATGTTTGTTGTAAGAAATGTGTTTTGTGAAGAATTTTTTAAGAAATGAAAAAATAATTAAGGGAATATTTCACAAATCATCTTAGCTAAAAATCGTATTTTTAAAAACTTAATTCTTACTTGTATTCATAAATTTCTAATGAAAAATATGTTATTTAGCAGTTTACGCTTATATTTTTTATAACGTAATTAACAATTTCATTTTAATCCTTACCAAAGAAATTTCTGGAAAAAATATTTAATTTATCGAAAGTATATTTTTTGGTTTTCATATATTTGATTTTTTGGATTCGTAGTATAGATTAATCGAAATAGTGATTTTACTGATAGCTTCGCCTCAAAACTCACTTCCGTTACTTCTGTTTTCTGAGACAATCAATTGTACCAACCGAACGGTATTTTTAAGTCCATAATATTTTCATTGGAGTTCCTTAGCGTAGGGCGCATAAAGAAAACATCACAAGAGATTTTTGTTATGGCCACCAATGTACTAATGCTGTTGATTTTTAAATAAATTATTGTACATCACTCATCTATAGGTTTTCACATCAGGACTTTAGTTTTTAAATGAAACAATTACTTGTATACTTTCCCTACACAGCATAACATAAATGTAAAAAAAAATTTGACATTTGGTTAGAGTTTAGTTCTCCCGTAAGTTACCATTCTGTAAATTAATGGAAAACGAAGGCGCGAGTGGATGCGCGCGACATACTCTCAATATGTAGATTGACTGATAATGATATCGTCGCAGGAAAGCAATACTGCTATATGGTTACACAGCAATATTGCTTTATTGCTCCACTACCCACAAAAATGCTCTATATACACTATTCCACGGGATTTTTTTTCTGCGTCGATCTATCTGGGTCCCGTGATTCTATAATAAAAAATAAGAACCCTACGACTTTGGAAAAACGTTACGTTTTTTTATTGATATATAACCCTCAAAATCCTGTGTTTCTTTTTACATGGCTTTGGCTGTTGCAGCAATATTACTTTCCTCGGACGATTTTATGATTTTCACCATGTCGCTATAGCCCTGATATGTTAGACAACGTTTCAGACAGCCTCGCAGAGTTCAACATTGGGGGATCTCCAGATTGTGGAAAAAAGTTGTTTATTTATTTGGAAGTAAGACCGTGTTGTCATCGACAATTCTGTTCCACCAAGTGTTGAGTTTAGCTCCATCGCCGTCATCTCTATTAAATATTTACAGGGTGTTTGCGAATTTTGATTACCTCCGTAATTAGGTGAAATTGATACGTTTTGGACCTTTCTAGCACTTTAGACACAAACTTAAAGAAATTGCCAGTTAATATGAAGTGCTCGGAAATGTAATATTACTAATACTAACCCGATAAAGGAATGCGGACTTGGCCATCGACATGGATATAATTGGCTATCATTATTTTGGTTTCCAGGAGAACAGACTATCGTTGGTGGTCATTTTGCCCCACCGAGGAGTGCCTCTCGCGGAGGTGCTGCGTCTGGCCCCAGAGATCTCGGTGGCCACCATCTTCTCTTCTCTTAAGCAGGCTGCCGAGGAATACGAAGATGACGAAGTGGACATTTACCTGCCCAGGTTTAAGGTGACCTCCGACCTCGTCCTCAACAAGGTTTTGACCGAAGTGAGAAAACTTTTCATATATTTAAAAATAAATAGTATTTATTTATTTATTTGTGAGAAACAAACAGCTTTTAATACAGATATATATACAAAGGAAGTTTAACAAAATGTAAGCAAAAAAAGTTTCTTGCGCTACCAGTGGTTAAGTACAGATGTTTTATTATAAACAACAAAATAAGAAGGAAGGGGGAGAGGAAGAGGAAGATAAGATCAGGACAGGAGATGCTCTCAATACATTTAATACTCGTGCATCAATTTATGGTCGTACGTATTACTTCGGTTCGATATTTTGAAAGGGTATTGTGAAGAATGTCGATATTGTGCGTTATATTGCCCACAAATACGGGGAATTGGAGAATTTATTCTGCGATTGGTCCTGCATGCGGTCAAATAAAAAAAATGGGTTTGTCAGGTTGGTCTTGATGGATTGTGAATGTTTATAAAGCTAATGAGCTATTATTCATAATTTAAAATAACAAGGTATAGTGTGCATACTATGTTATGTTGGGCAGTAGATTAAACAACCGATGGACCGAGGTACAGTATTCAAGTAAAGAATGTAAAAAACTTAACAACAGAGTTGATTGCCGATTTGGTGTTGGTACTAAAATATAATTTGTGGAACCTTATTAAAATAAATTAAAGTGCATGGATAATAAATGTGTTTGAATGTTTGTTTCAGATGGGGGTTCATGAAGTGTTTGATCCAATGTACGCCGACCTCAGCAACATGTCCAGTTCCCGCAATCTGCATCTCTCCCGAGTCATCCACAAGGCCACCATCGAAGTCACGGAGGAAGGAACCGTCGCATCCGCAGTCACAGGTACCTAATTATAATAGGCATGGTAATTAGCTCAAGAAAAAAACATACAAATGGGAAATATACAAACAGTTAGAGGGATAATAATGACAAAACATCAGTAAGAAAAACACCTATAGAAATACCTATAAAGTAAGTCACATTTAGACTATTAGAAATACATTCATATTACAAACGCTGCTTGAAATGCCTCCAGCTGAATTTGATGACCAAATTTGAAAAGACAAATACTTCCTAATTTCCTTCTTCCTCATATCCTTCCTTTCTCCACTTTAATCAGTTTCACAATATTCTCCAATTTGGGGAAGCTATATTCCTACTGGCTTCGATTGGTTGGGAGGTTGGTACTCTCTGTATAAATAAATAAATTAATTAATAAATAATAAAGGAGAACTCCAAAAGAGTTTACTTATCTCTCCAATAACCTTTCCGGAGCGGTGCAGCACCTCGGAAGCTGGAAAAAAATGAAGTTCATATATGTTATCTTCAATTTATGGCATTAAAATGCAGCATGGAGCACAACCCACACATATTTCTGATGTATAGATAGAAAGAGGCATCTTTCCGTATTTAATTCTGATGACTATTAACTGTATTAAAATAATGTTACATAAGTATATTATTTTCACTTAGTAACTAAATATAATATTTAAAAACAATACATTCATTATTTTGTTCCACTAATATTAGAAAAATATCACATACGCATTTTTCTATTTTTATATTTTCTGTGAAACAATTATATTAACGTAGCTAATGAACAGCTTGCTGTACCGTGTTTATACTCGCATGGTGTTTACATGTATGTTATCAAGTTATCATACTGTCGTGTTAAGTGTGCGTGTACTTGTGATATTTTGATGACTTCTGCGTGATGTACCGCTGGCACATAAAACACGGTTTACAATATTTTAAAATAAAACTAAATAAAAGCCCTACAGTAGTAATATGCAGCCCGCTCACTGGGTACGGAAGATTATCTCCGCATTTATGCATCTCTAACCACAGTTGACACAGGAAGAGGGATAAATGTTCTATGGCACTGTACACAAAATTTTACAATACAATATATGATTATGTGTTTATTTTAATTTTCAGCTGGAGAATTGAGCAACAGAAACACCCCTCCGAAGTTCATGGCCAACCGCCCCTTCATCTACCTGCTCATCGAGAAGTCCACCAATGTCATCCTGTTCGGTGGAAGCTACGTCACACCCTCGTTCTTCTGAGACGTTTTACTGTATATTATTTTTGTTAGGATAACATCAGTCATATAAGAAAATTTAAATCTTTTTTGAAAATAAAAATGGCGACTTGTATTGTGATTCAGACACTTACATAAGAATAAAACATTGACATAATAAATTTTAAGGTTTGTTAACATTTTAATGGAATTTGCACCCTTTATTTTCCATCCGATTTTGAAGAAAAGATATCCCAGCTAATCTATATCAATGTTCTACTGCAAGTTTAGTATTAACCCTTTGTACTCCAATTCTTTATATGGTATACCAGCTTACTCCATAGAGTGTCATGTAAAAATATGAGGAAAAATTACGATATTTTTATAAAATTAGAAAAATATATTTTTTGTTAAGGCAGTAAAACAAAAAGATGTAGTTATGTTAAGAAATATAGATTTATTATCATATAATATTGTTAATAAAAGAAAAAATTGCGTTTTCTAATATATGTAATTTTTTAACGTGTGGTATTTTAAAAAGCAGTCGTCCAAATGCATAGGTGGCTTGTTAGGACACGTGTCACAGTACTCACTGGTTTCCCGTCTGCCACCTTTTTCTGCCCCTTTCGGAAAAGTCACTTTGCACTTCGAAAACAAACTTGTCATCACTACTACTGAATTCTAAATTTTCATTAATATTTATTGCGCAGTAAAAATTATTAAAATAAAATAAATGCGTAGTTATTGTTACAAATGAAAAACAAAGCATGCAGCACAACCTATCGCCAGTGGGTACTGTATAAAACTGAATATAACATGTGTATACCTGTAAAAGGACCCTTTTATTTTTTAACAATAAAATGTATACGTATTGTTTAAGTCGCCTTTGCGGTGCATCGGAGTTGTTAGAATGTTTTCTATGTAGCTGCGGCACCGGCAACGGAGTACAAAGGGTTAAAATTTCAATGGATGTTTTTGAATATAAAAAAAAATAAAACCTCCAAATTAATTGCACCCGTCTTCAGAAACTTAATAATACATATTTCATTCACCCCATATACTTCTGTTTTGTATTCAAATCACAGAGTAAAATACTTTCACAATATGTGCATTCTTATGATTTCATCTACCGTACACCTTTATGTAGAAGCCTCTGCAGGCGTATAAATAAATAAATACTTCTTCATCGTATGGTGGATGCGAGTTGGTGGAGGTCATAGTAGGATGCTGAGGACATTCAGCCAGTCGACGGCACAGGAGTCAGGAGTCACTTGGTTCAGCACAGATTTGCCACAGGGAAACTGATGAAGGTGACATTCTTCTACGATGTGTTCTGTTGTTTGAATATGTCCACATTCACAAAGTTCATAATCCTTTAGGCTCCATTTATACCTACCAGCAAAATAACGGAGCGGTGCTCTAAACTACTTTAAATGCCACAAAATGAGGGACCTAAGGACTATAGACCTCCCGGTCGAGGAGACAGAGGTAGATGGAGTTATATTTGTACCCCAAACTAACATTATGTCACTCAATATTAATAAATTAAGGCAATAAATAAAATATCATACAACAGCACCGAAATATAAATGCGAATATAAGACCGGTCAGTTGTTAAGTTGGCAAGCCGTCGGGAGCTCTATTCCTCGGCTGATTAAGTCCTCCATCACGACACAAGCAACATTTCCACTTAGTGCGATGGTAGTAGGAGATTTCAAAATATTGTTAGGATATTCGAAACACAGCAATGTTTGTTTTTCTTAAAAAAAAGGACAGTGAGCGGCTGTGTAAAAGACGGAGGCTCGGAGATTTAATTAATTGAGATTATATAATACTTTTTTTTTCAAATATACTACGAAGTTGTACTGCCATGAGTTATAAAAAAAACTTATCATGTGACTGTTGATTGGTACATATTTGCTTTTACAATAACAAGTTTTTAAAGCAAATTTATAAAACATATAAAACAAAAGACATGTATTACATATAAACAACAGGAAAATAACACAAACAAAAGGTGCAGTCTCGTAATATGCAGATACAATGCTAAAATTTACATAGATATTAAAATATTTTACAAGAGAGAAAAAGTATACCTACATCATGCCTACACGGTTTAGCGGAACGGCCATCAGAACAGAGTCAGTACTTACAATAAATCATTTTCCAAATAGCATTTAAAAACTAGGATTTCAGTGTATTATTTGGGGCTTTATTAGAAGCATACACATGTCTTCAATCTTCGAGCAATTTATTACAGTTGGTGTAGGCAATGTATTCCAATGATTTCAGTCAGATCTACTTTATCAAATTTCTCTCTATATGAACAATTTATATCTAGAGTGCTTGAAGAAAAAATCCAAGACGATTCAATATATACAGAATTTGTTAAGTATTTGACATAGTAAATCACAAAATCCTTCTTAATAAACTTTGCTAACTAGGTATAGAGGGTAATTTATTAGAGTGGATAAAAAGCTACCTTACCAACAGAATTCTTCAAGTAACATTCAATTCTAACCTGTCATATAAATTCGTGGCAACAAGTGGTATACCGCAAGGTTCACATTTAGGCCCAATACTTTTTTTACTGTTTATTAATGATATTCTAACTGTATTTGATAACAATGTTATTGTGCTACTCTTCGCCGACGATCTAAATCTCTTCAAACTAATAAAAACTACTGAAGACTGTTTTCTCATTCAATTAAACTTAAATAATTTACAAGATTGGTGTGAACTTAATAAACTTCTTTTAAACATTGGTAAATGTCATAAGATCATTTTTTTTAGAATGAATCATCCTCTCAATTTTTAATATAAAATCAATAACATTTCTCTCTCTTCTGTCCACGAAATTAATGATCTTGGCATTGTTTTCGACTCAAAATTTAATTTTCTAACTCACATCAATTCTATTACTGACAAAGGTTTACTCGGCTTCATTCTTCGAAATGCGAGAGACTTTAGGAATATTTCAATACTAAAATTATTATACTCTCCTTAGTTCGTAGTCAAGTCGAATATAATTCTTATGGTCCCCTCACTATAAAATTCATTCCGACTCCATTGAAAAAATTCAACATAAATTTCTAAGACATGTTAACTATAAACTCGGTTTGCCTATTGAAACTATAAATTACAATCACTTAATGAAAGAACTAAAATTATTAAAACTATCAGATAGAAGAATTGTTTCTGATTTAACTTTTATTTTCAAAATTGTTAATGGTTTTATAGACAGCCCTGATATCGTCAGCTTAATTACATTTAATATTTCAACTAGAACTAGCCGATCTAAAATTTTGTTAAACTGTAACAATAACTTCAGAACTGAGTCATTCAAACATTCATTGGTACCTCGAATCCACACAGTAGGTAATACATATTCAGATATAGTAGACATTTGCAACTGCTCTGAATACAAATACAAACAAACAATTATTGCATACATTCTGTATAATTATTAATATACGAGTATGTGTCTAGAGTATAAGTAACAGTGAATGTGAGGTATGTTTTGATTTTTCACCTCTGAACTTATTACTTAGAATGGTACTTGCACATGTTATTCTTGTATTTGTTCGATTTATTATCTTTGAACCTACTGTGATGTGTTTTGCACCTATTTATTATAACTAACTTTATATGTAAAAGCCCATACAGGGCGTATATATTATACAATAAATAAATAAATAATATTAAATCCGATGCTAACGGTTGTGACAACATGGGTATCACAATTATTAAACTCATTCTTACTTTTGCACCAAGCACCATAACTACCATTATAATTTTGGGAGGCGGGTTTGGGCACCGCCGCCCCGGGAACCATTTATTGGGTGACCAACACCTCTGCCATAGGTCACCCCAAAGTGGTTCGCTACGTTTGCCTACGATTTAGCAGGGGTGCCCGGGTTCATAAGGTAAGGTTTTTGTAGGTTAAGAGAGACCGGCTACCGTTGTCCAGATAGTACAGGGGTCTGATCATCAGGCTCACGACTGAGGGTGTAAAAACCGCGCCGCTGCTGCTGTGCAGGTTCATGACCGGAGGGGACCAAGCAGTAGAGTTTGGGGTGCATTCGGAAGCTTTCTCAGCCGGACTCTCCCAGCCCACCGCCTTGCACCGCAGTGGGTGGGATGTATTCAACCGTCCGTCACTCCTGGATACCCTGACCCCAATTTTCTACCCACACTTTATACGTAATATTTCCCTTGCTTTCCTGTCCCCCAAAAACCATAAACAACATATACAAAATCATGATTTCACAAAATATATATAAGAGTTTTATTACAACGGCGAGTAGTAGGCGTCCCCGTTCCAGCCCAAAAATGTTATTAAATTTGACTAACATTCGGTGCCTGTACAAAAATTTTAACTTTGTTCTCCACCATAACCTTCAATCCCACCGCCCAAACCTTCTATTCCTCTCCGAAACACAGGTAGCTGAGTTTCCTGATGCTTCCTATTTGGACTGCCCGGGCTTCAAGGCAAGACTGCCCCTTGTAGGCAAGATTCTACTTTACGCTCATCGCGGGATGAGTGTACACCGCCCCGACATCAGAGCAGCTGGCCAATTCTGGATTAGTGAAGTGTTCAGTGAGGTGAAAATAAGTGCTAAGAGGATATCCACGAACAAGGTAGGCCTATTCAATTTCTGTGGCATCCTTCTGTGTTTCTTTTAATTCTTTCATTCACCTCTTTTTTTCTTATCTGGGGTTCTCCAGAATAACTTTTCCGCTAGTGCCTGAATTGGGATTCTTTCAGAGCTTTCGAAACAGAGGTGTTTGTTTGTATAGCCGAGCTGACGTCAACTTTGTGCGACTGTTGAGTCTGGAAAACTCCAGATTCGAGGTAATGTGGATGCGCATCAGTCTTGCCAGTACGGTAAGATTATACGAATGTTTATAGCGCTCACCGAATCTGAGCGAATCAGACACATCCGAGCTATTTAAATATTTGAGCAAGACTATTGATGACCTCTTACCCCGCCACCCTTCGGATGTTGTTCTGGGAGACTTCAATGTTCACAATGAACCATGATTGAATTTCTCACGTCCAACAGACTCGGCTGGCCGACAGGCGGAATCCTTTGCCATTTGCCACGGATTGGAGCATATGGTCCAGGAGCTTACAAGGATTCCGGATGTCCAGAATCACCGCTCCAATCTGGTAGACTTATTGTTAAATACCGAAACACATGATTATGGGATTGACGTCACAGTGCCTTTAGGATCGTCCAACCATTGCGTGGTGATGACATCAATCTGTATTAACTTCAGATGGCCAATTGAGAGGTTGAAGAGAAAAGTGTGGCACTGGTCAGCCGATTGGTTCGGTCTGCGGGATCACTTTAATTCTTTCCCGCGATCAGCTGTCTGTTTTCAAATTTTGGATCCTTACAGATGTGTCTAGGAAATTGGTGAAGTCATTAAATCTGCGATGGATGACTTCCTTCAATCCACTCTTAAACAAACTGATATAGGCTCAAAGCGGTGGTTCAGTCGACAATGTTCTGAAGCAGTTCGACGGAAAAACGCGGTTCACCGAGCCTACAATACATCTCGAACGTCGGAAAACAGATCAGCATATAACAAATTGGCAAAGGAAAGCAAGATAAATATCAATTGGTCAACATCTGAGCACGACCTACATATCAACAAAAAGTTAGTTGCCTGCCCGTATGGCAGCAGAGCATTCTGATCACTAGCGGGCTCCATAGGTCGCAATTTCTGCAAAGAAAAGGTGACCGCTCCAACCCGGACGACTACCGCCCCATAGCGATCATATCAGTTCTGTCTAAGGTGATGGAACTTGTGATCAACGAAAAACTGCTCAAAAACTTCGAGAAGAACAAAATTATTAACTACCGTCAATACCGATTCCGACGGAACCGCTCGTGCGGTGATCTTCTCGTGTATGTGACGCATGTTTGGGGGCGGTATCTATAATGTCACGGTGAGATTCAAACGGTCTCACTGGAAATTTCCAAGGCCTTTGACCGGGTTTGGCACCGAGGACTTGACTTGACTTTTGGACCGAGTCAACAAACTGCCTTCTTACGGACTTCCCGTATCCTTGTGTACGTGGATTGCTGATTTTTTGAGGGAGGGATCGATTCAGACGATTGCTGACGATTTCACCTCTTCCTCGCATCAATAATTGCATAAATAAATAAATAAAAGCAATGACCTCTTGACATGTGCACCAATTCATTGTTACGTAGCTGACAGAACAGTCCATGACAGCTTTTTGTTTGACAAGCCCCCAAAGGGCACACAAACTCTAACGGCTCAGAGGGCTTTGACGCAGAGAATGGATGGTTACCTCGGGAGGGTTTCCTCTTGAGGTAAGAATAACCTCTTCGAATTTAATATTTCAAAACAAAAACCATTTTAACATTTCATGTCTGATTACATCTAAAGGCGATTGAAATTACAATCTAGGCCACATGCAGTCACGGGTACCTAATTATTTATTTAAATTTGTTTGTCATATGTTGGATAGGCACCAACCGACAGTTAGATATCTCCACTAAGTGGGCCAACACCATTAATAATAAAATCTGCTTCACAGTTGAACACGAGATCGAGGGTAAAATAATTTTTTTATATCTTACAATGGTAGAAGTAATAATAGACATACCTTCGAAATATTTAGAAAACCAACTTTTACAGATACAACAATAAATGCAAATTCAACACATCCTCGATCTCATCAATTATCAGCTTACCATTCAATAGTACACGAACTCATTAATATCCCCCTAGAAAAAAATAGTGTACATAGATTAAATTTACTTAAAAAATTAGAAAATAATAAACGAACTAATGATCCTAATATAACATTCATTAATAAAGTAAGGAAAATTATTTATTCACCACTTTTCAGTCTGTCCACATTATTAAAACAATATAACACATTTAAATAAATCAATTAAGACAACATTATCATTTAAATACGGGGAAACCCACTTTAAATGTAAAATCCTCACAGCATAGAGAATTTTTTTAAATAAATAATTTTTTTTAAAAACCTGACAAATTAGAATGGGGAGGGGAGTAAATAAAATCAAATAAATAAGTCGTCACAATTTGGATTAACTGCAGTTTGAAAATGGCCTTGAACGCCGAAAGAGCTGTCACAATAATTAAAATTAAAAATACTTTACAACAACTTAATAACAACACTATTAAATTTGATTTACATTAAATAAAATTAAAAAAATATACGGAGTTTTACGAATAAAACACAAAAACAATTAATAACGTCATTATTGATAAAAAAAATAAAAAATTGAAATGGAGTTCCTTATTAGCGCCATTATTATTGTTTGCAAATTGGTGCGTAGAATAAAACACAGTGGTATTGGAATGCTCGAACTCGTGGCAGTGAGTTCGATATTTGAACGTTTTGCAACAGACTGTACTCAAATGTTTAATTTTTTTCCAGTGCGGCTCGTTTTCTTAGCATAAATTTAACTTTGCCCTCTCCGGTGACCTCGGAGGACAAGCTGAAGTATATATATAGTATTGTTCTAACTTTTCCCCATTTTCGGACTTTGCCGGCCAAGCCGAAAGCGACCTTGGCGCCCTATCCATTCGAAACACCTCAAGGTTCATTTTAGGATTGTTCTAACTTTTCCCCATTTTCAGACTTCGCCGGCCAAGCCGAAAGCGACCTTAGCGCCCTATCCATTCGAAACACCTCAAGGTTCGTTTTCGGTCAAAAAAAAAAGTGTCATTTTTTCGGACCGGCCCTGTCTCGCGAAAGTCGACCTAACCGCCCGTAGAGTTTAGAATACCGGAAGGGTCCCATTAGCCGGCCAAGTCTGAAAAGGACGTAAAACAAGTCTGAAAGGGACGTAAAATATCGGGAAAAAAAAATGTGATCTAAGAAAAATCTCTAGAAACTACTGATAAATTTGTATCGAAGATATTGAACGATTACGGGTTCCATCTATCGGCGAGAACTAGAACTAACCTTAAATTAGTAAGCAAAAATTCAAATCCAATCGAGTCGGTTCTATTTTCAACCGCAATCTTCGTACCCGCCGTGTGGCGCTGCTCGATCTTCATTCGAGTTTCCAGCGATCTTTCTCACCCTACGTGTTGCCAGTGAAAGAAAAATAATTGCCCACGAGAATATTTAAAAAGTACGTACAAAAACAGAAACCTGATCTCTCGGCGGTAAATTTTCTTCCACTATTGCCGTCGGCCACAAAAATACTTAATCTTTCATTTCTGTGAGTCGAAGAGGTTAAATAAATGGATAATCCGTACTAAAACAGGTGGCGGGAGTTTTAACAATCGCGACATTTACAGACACCCATGTCGAAAAATCCACAGTAATCGTTCAAACTTTTGACAGTTATAAAACTTGAGAAAAATCGTCATTTTATTCTTTCCCGCCCGGTCTCATATTACAAAAGTATCTACGCGAGAATCTAATAAAGCATTCGAATTTAATTTCCGGTTAGGTACCCAAGTTTTAACAGCAAACAAACGGAATAGTATGAAAAAATGCTTTGAAGGTTTAATAATATTTAAAAAAAATGAATTTCTTGAAATAAAATTACGAATTTTTTTTTAATGCGTAGGCGATTTGACACGGTGCCATTATTAATACTTGCAATATTCATTTGAAATATACAAGGAGAAAATAATTCGGTGAACGAAAAAAATCATTAAAAATGCATTTATTGATAGAAAACGGCAATTTTTTCTCGGTTATTTAAAAAAAATTATATAGCGCTGTTTTTTTACTTTTCCCTTGAACTTAGCAGTTAGCTCCAAAGCCCCATTTTGCAAGATGTGGCTCATATTTTTAAGGGAAAATATTACGTAAAACACATTTATTAAAATAAAATCACTAGGGGTGGGGTAGGGGTCGGGGAAGGAATAGGGGTAAGAGCAGGGGTAGGGGTAGGGGTAGGGGTAGGTTTAGCCGATATGGGTATCAAACTGAGCGTTTCCACCTACGCAACGAGATTTGGGCAATTAAAAATTTGGCATCAAATTCTTAGGCCCCATTTGTCGAAATAAAGCTAACATGGAAAGTTTTTTTCTTTTCATTTTCTTTAAATACTTAATAGTGGTAGTCGTAGGGTAGGAGTTGGGTAGATGTAGGGTAGGAGTTG
>JAHDVE020012017.1:0-69310 GCA_022606495.2 Halesus radiatus
AATTACACTATTGAATAGGGACGCCTTTCGTTTGTGACTCCGTTCCAAAACATTTGTCGTTCCTTGTGTGTGAGTTCGGAACAATTGAATCCGGATTTGCGAACTCGGAGTGAGTCCACCGCCTTTGAAATCGGGTTCATTGGACTCGGCTGGCCGTAACGACTATCTTCAACGCCGCGTCTGCCGTGAATTGTCGAAAACGTTAACATCTATATAAAGTTTACCAGCTAATTATGTTTGAAGTAAATAATATCGTAATTTGTAACATATTTAATATTGATTTTTTCTCTTTTTAAAACTAATTATTAATGAGTCATTTGTCACATAATAGTGCTATTAAATTAACCGAATTAATGAAAATGTGATGTTTGTAAAATGCCAAAAGCCCAAAATGTCAGATAAAATTGATTTAAATTCTAAAAATTATGATAAACCGCACGTTTGCAAGAAGCAAGTAATAATAAGCTACATGTGTGATACATCTATATTTTTTTAATAATACTGTATTAACCATACCACAAACTCCTTTAAAAATGTATTGTCATCGACATGTAATCGGTATCGCAGTTGAGAAAAATGTCTCTTCGCCTAATGAAAAGGAAATCTTCCTTTAAAAGAACCAGAATAGACCTCCCGGGGTCCCTCTTATATATATATGGTAATTTAACATTAATGTCTCTTTTCAAAATTAACCGCTTCTCCATGGATAGTTTTAGGTTAAAAAATATCTAAATAATATGTTTTATTATAGTAGTCTTTCGAGGATGGACGACCGTAATTTTGATTGTAATACGCTGTTCGTCTCAGTATATCAATGTACGTATTGTTGTTTTGCTTTTCCAGATAGCATTAAAGTGGAGACCGTTACCATCAGGGAACCAGGGCCCGGAGATAAAGTTGAAGGAGGAATACCTCACCCAAATATTGATATAGAACACCCGGATGTTAAAAAGGACTTTTTAGATCACTCTGAAAGCATTACACAGACACCAGGTAACACTTATTGTTGGTAGTAAAATCAACAATTTATGTGTTTTTTTTTTATGAATTTACTGTACTTGCACTTAATGAGCTTTATCCGTAATCTTTTTCAGACATATTGACCGATCCGAAGACAAATCCTGAGGAAAAGCGATTCTCTTGTCCACATTGTGACTACGCCTGCTCGCACAAGTTGGCGTTACAACGGCACTTGCGCACTCATACTGGAGACAAACCTTACTCATGTCCTGATTGCGAGTGGTCATTTTCAACAAAAGGAAAATTGACTGATCATATGGTTACTCATAGTTCAGAAAAACCCTTTTCATGTTCGGAATGTAATTATTCGTGTTCTACAAAAAGATATCTAAAAAGTCACATGGTGACTCACAGTGGTATCAAATCTTTTTCATGTTCCGAATGTAAATACTCATGTTCTAGAAAGGAACACTTAAAAAGTCACATGCTAACTCACAGTAGAAAAAAACCTTTTTCATGCCCAGACTGCAACTATTCATGCTCTAGAAAGGGACAATTAAAAATCCACATTCTGACCCACACTAGAGACAAACCTTTCCCATGTTCCGAGTGTAGTAATTCATTTTCTCGAAAAGGAGACTTGGAGACACACATGCTAGTCCATAGTGGTAAAAAACCCTTCTCATGTTCCGAATGCAAATATTCATCTTCACTGAAGGTAAATTTGAAGAGACACATGTTGACTCACAGCGGAGAAAAACCTATTTCATGTCCCGACTGTAAATTTTCTTGTTCACTAAAGGCAAATTTGAAGACACATATGCTAACTCACACTGGAAAAAAACCTTTTTCATGTTCCATCTGTAACTATATATGTTCTCAAAAGGAACATTTGAAGTTACACATGCTGACTCATAGTGGAGAAAAACCCTTTTCATGTCCCGACTGTAGTTATTCATGTTCTATAAAAGGAAATCTTAAAAGTCACTTGCTGACTCATAGTGGAGAAAAACCCTTTTCATGTTCCATGTGTACGTATTCGTGTTCACAAAGGGGAAATTTATTAACTCATATGCGTGTTCATTCAAAAATACATCCATTCTCATTTGTATCTGTTAATCTTCACAAAAGTGTGCCTTAATCAGACACATGCGGATTTATTTACAGAATAGTCTTGTCCGAAACTAGCGGATTCTCAGGCTTAAAGATCTGATATAACATCAGGGAGTGTCCTGTATTCTAAATTAATATATGTATTTATATTAATTGAAAAATATAATCGTTAAGTTTATTGTATTTTAGAAGTTATGTATTTATATATTTATAAGTTATATATTTCAAGTAGATAATTTTGTTGGCATTGAATTTTGTGTTTGAGATTCATATTATTTATCGAGTGAATATCTTGAATAACGAAAAAATTGATGCCAAATTATGGTATTGTCTCTATCCGTTAGTGGTCTATGTCTTGTTCTGTAATTGTTTAGTGCAGTATGATGGTTTACTTTGTTTTTTTTTTGGTATGTACAGAAATAATTTAGTCCTTTAATATCTATATTGTCGAGAATCTAAAAGGTCTTTCCTAATAACTTTAATTAAGGCTTTTTGGGCTTTGTCAAGAGGGTCCATATTAGTTTTGGCAGCACCACCCGAACCAATCATACCATGAGTGATAATTGGTTGGGCTAATACATAGTATATTGTTTTAATAGCCTTCGTTGGCATTGTATTACGTATTTTCTTAAACAAATATAAAAGTTTTCTGACTTTAACCGCTTTACTTCATTGTTCTGTACATCTGAAACACTTGTCAATTTAAATAACTAAGTATTTGATTACCAGAGCCCTTGTTACTGGGTTGGATATGTTTTTTTTCCAAATGTGCTGTCGTGTATAGTTATACATTTAAGTTTATAATCCAACAGGACAGAGTGGATAGTGGAAACCCACTGTGCCATATCACATGAGATGCGTGCAAATATATATAGGGAAATGAATATAATAAAAAAAGTAAAATAAGAATATTAAAATATGTAAGAAGAGTATGAGATAAAATAAAATTAAAAAAGGAAATAAACTGAAAAACATAACGGCTAATAATATCACGGAATAAATTTAATTACTTTAATTTAAGGGATCGTCTTTTAGTGTAATGGCCGCATAATCTGACTCCATCGCTCATTAAATGGAGAGCTGAGCCAATCGTGTGCAGTCACAACAATAGTCTTGCTCAAATTCCGTGTCCTTCCCCAGAAGCGGGATAGTCGGTGGAGAAGTAAGGCGGGGAATGCGTTGACCCACTCTTAAGTGAATCGTAGCGGCACTGCAGAACCTTGGAAGTTGCAGAAGTTGCCTGTATACATTTCACCCTGAAGGAGTAACCATAAGTTACTTATACCGCGATGGGAAAGTGGTGGGTAAACACAACTGTGTGCACTGTTGTAGCACACTCTCTGCTTGTCGATTGTGGTGCATTTCAGCGCAAGTTCAGTTACGTCTAATTACGTTCAGAATTCTTTTGGAATTGGCCACTTGCAAGCATTTTATAAAGGCTTGGAAAAAATCGTGTGGATAGATATTTCTACTAAGATTACGAAAACGTTACTAAAAATAGAAACTTATAGATTTTTAATAATAAAATAAACAAATCCGCGTTTTTAGCTCTCGACGTCACTATTTAAAAATGTTCATCTCATGATTTTCTTAATTTATTTTCATAAAATTCCACAATGTTTTTTTTCCTCAATATAGCAACACTGGAACCCCGTTGACTTTTGACGTCTTAACTGACATCTGACGTTCTGACATAACTTCATTACAATTAACCACAATTATTAAGTAATCTTTTGGATATGAAAAATGATTGAAATTGATTTTATTTAGAGTCAGTCTGTGCACCGTTTTATTGGACACTTGAATATTCTAATAGCCATCTGAGAGTAACAAAAATGTTACTATGACAGCACAATTTTTTTTTATTAAACATGCATATAACCGCGTATTTCTTATTTCGCTTAAAATTAATGAAAAACACTTTTTATTAGTTTAATTACAAAGAGGAATAACTATTTCAATCACCGAAGAAGCAACATCACGCGTTTTTAATTAGTTGAGAGCTTGGTAAAGTTTGAAGTTTTTGTAAAGCTCTTAAACCCAAACTAAGAACCTAAAAACCTATTTTAGGTCTAATCATTATATTGTATTATATATGAAATAGGTTTTTGGTTCTTATTTTGTTTTTGTTTTGTTTTGTTATTTTGTTATTTTTTTTTTAAATAAACAAAACTAATAAGAAAAGTACGTGCTTATTTACATATTAATTATCACAGAATATTATTAGAATCATCTGCTTTCGGAAAGTATTACTAATTTATGAACAGCGTTTGGTTAAAGTAACAAATATTAATTTGGACGATTGCATTATTTTTAGACTTTTCTATTTTGGGAGGCGGGTCACGACTGAGGGTGGGCTGCCCCACCAGCGAGTGTAAAAACCCCGCCGCTGCTATTGTGCCGATTCGTGACCGGAGGGGACCCAGCAGTAGCGTTTGGGGCGCATTGGGAGCCCTTCCCAGCCAGACTCTCCCAACTATAGTCTTTCACCGCAGTGGGTGGGATGGATTCATACGTCCGTCAGTCCTGGATACCCTGACCCCAAACTTTACCCACCCTTTATATCTAATCCTTCCCTCGCTTTCCCTTTCTTATAAAACCCACAACAATAATTATAAAAAAACATGCAATCACAAAACCTAATTTATAATAATATCATTACAACGGCGAGTAGTAGGCGTCCCCGGTGTAGGCCAAAAATGTTGGTGTATTTTACCAACACTCGAGGCCTGCACAAAAATTTAAATTCTGTCCACCATCACCTTCAATCCCAACGCCCAAACCTTTTATTCCTCTCCGAAACGCAGATAGCTGAGCCTTCTGACGCCTCCTATCTGGACTGCCCGAGCTTCACCCTCGTTCCGCCGAACCGCCCTCGAACCACCCTCGAACCCTCGAACCGCCTCCACCCTCCATCCTCGAACCGCCCGAGCTTCACCCTCGTAGGCAAGTTCAGACCAAAAGAAGGTGTTTGCTTGTATAGCCGAGCTGACGTCAACTGTGTGTGACTGTTGAGTCTGGAAAATTCCAGATTTGACGTAATGTGGGTGCGCGTCAGTCTTGCCAGTACGGTAAGATTTTATGCGTGTTTGTACCGCTCACCAAACCTCAGCGAATCAGACTCATCCGAGCTATTTAAACATTTGAGCGAAACTATTGATGACCTCTTACCCCGCTACCCTTCGGCCGGGTTTGTTGTTCTGGGGGACTTCAATGTTCATAATGAACCGTGGTTGAAGTTCTCATGTTCAACAAACTCGGCTGGCCGACAGGCAGAATTCTTTGCCCTTTGCCATAGGTTGGAGCAACTGGTTCAGGAGCCGAGGGTTCCTGATGTCCAGACTCACCGCTCCAATCTGTTAGACCTATTTTTAACTACCAAGCCACGTGGTTATGGGATTGTTCGACCATTGTCTGGTGACGACATCAATCCCTATTAACTTAAGACCCCCAATCTAGAGGCTGAAGAGAAAAATGTGGACCTATAGGTCAGCAGATTAGTTCGGTCTGCGGGCGCATTTTAATGCTTTCCCATGGTCAGCTGTCGTTCGTGAATTATGTTCGATTTTCACTTTTGCGCTTTTGTAAGCAGGTACCGTCTTTGGTTAACTGTATGAAAGAACTTTCTACATTTGTCACTATTCTATGGTTATATCAACTTTGACGTTTCCTTTTCGTCGCCCGTCGCGATGATTATTGCTCCGCTTTTCTATAGTATTATTGTACAAACTAAGAAATGCTTGTGTTCTATGTTTTCGGCTAACGATTATTTCTATAAGAATCACCTTTCATAGCGAAGTTATTAAAATTTAGGCACTTGACGGTGAGGTTTCTTCAACACATAGAATTGCCGTGTATTTAGTTTCGTTCCTGTGATATTTGCTAAGTAAGACATAAACACCTTATTTAAAGTATGTTTATTTTTAGAATACATCGCATTGCAGTTATCAATAAGTTTTTCCAACGTTCGCTATTTAATTATTGTTGATCTTCCCAACACCAACCAGTTTAATGCCTCGACCACACAATCGTCCAACGCCCCAACCCGAACTCGGTTCGGAGTTGTGACGTTGTCCGATCGTATAGTGACTATATCTGGCAACTACACGATCGGCCAACGTTCCAATTACGAACTCAAAACTAGTGATGCTATTTTAGCCAAAATCTACCGATTTACCAATATTCATCGATAGTCTACCGACATTTATAATATTATTGACACAATTAATTTCTTATTAGGTACTCCATAATACACGCAATAAATGTAACCGATAGCTGTTTTAGCTCCGTATTTTCGTTTTACTCACAGCCTGAGTCAGAGGAGTTAGACTTTGGGGATGCCGTGTAGAGGGTCTTTTAGAGGATAGGAAGGAGTGAACTTGGATGAAACTTAGAACTCTTGAAGAAACCCATGTTGTAGGATGGAGGAAATACAGAGGCCGGCAGATCATGCCGCAGCCGAGCTGCTGAATACAAGAACGAGCTGTAGAAGCGACCCGTTTTTATGTGACAAATGTCAACCGTGTTCAAATGTTTGGCGCGCGTTTGGCGTGTTTCCCTACTATGCACCGATTCCGAAGGGATCAATGACGCTAGTTCCTCAGAGCATATTCAATTAAAATAGCGGTAGAACGAGGACAGCATTTTCACCTGACGTCTGTGCTCCAAAGATTGCAGTCCTTTTGTTAAGATACGCGAATCTATCAAACGTAACGCTCGTTTTTGCACAGAGTCATAGGGTTTTAAAAAAAAATATTTTGGGGCTCCCGACCAGAGGTGGTTGCCAATTTCTACAGTGGCGCACTTGCGATTTGTACAGGGTCAGCAGTTGTGTACTATTAAAGTATTTGCGGGCTCTGTACAATACGCCCAGCTTCTGAGAGGCTCACTTTACTCTGGCTTCGATGGAGCCCCATACCTGAGCTGATCACTAAAGGTTACACCAAGCATATCAATGGAGGGCTTCTTGGGAAGATTGCTCTTATTAAAGAAGACTAGATTGTCATTTCGATTCATGTATACTGGAATTACACAACACCGCTCCCGCGCCGCACCGACTGTTGTACGGGCGCCAATAGAAATACATCGAACGGTGCGCTCTCAGGATCACGTATTCTTACAGCACTCGGTTTGTGTTGATTCTTTACCGACCAGTGAGAGCGGCCTTAAACACACATTTACAACGATATTTTGCTATTTGTAAAAGTAGTTATTGCCACTCGGCTGTCAGTGGAGCACACTGGTTCGACCTCCGCAAGACTACATCATGGTACACTTGGATGTTTGGCATTAAGTGTGGATTCATCTCATGATAGGAGTTTGGACTCTTTAATCACATAACAAAATATTACTTTTAAACTAATCTTTTTTTAAATGTTTATTTACACCATGAAATCTGACGTTATTCTACAGAGTAAATAACGTCAGTGAAGTGTTCTTTGTTGCGCCTAGTTATCCGTTCCAGATAGCGATGGTTTTGATTTTTTCTTTCCAACAGAATTCTAATGTAACGATCGAATTTACTCGCAAATAAGACTAATTGTTGTTTTGTTACAGTTCTATTTCATTTTGAAGTGGATCCAATTATCTGTATACGACAGAACGCTTCCCCAGCGGTGCCATGGATTTTCCAAACCCGGAGAGTGTTTCCGTCAAAACGGAACCGGGGTCCCAGGAAGAAGGCGGAGGTGAAATGCCATATACGGTAGATGTCGATCTTCCGGATGTGAAGAAGGAACGTTTGCAGTATGCGGAGAGTGCTCCGACACGCAGTAAGTTGCATTGCATATTATGGGTGCACCACATGTTTTTGCACTTTTAAAAACACAATGAAAAGAAAGCCACATGTCATATGATTTTTTTTGTTTATTTTAATAGAAGTAGGCAAACATGGAATGGTAAATGGATTCTCAACATGGCAATGCGGTAAAGTCTAGTGTATTTTTTCTAAGTCAATTGAAATCCATAAGAAGATGTACATGCTCTAGTAGTCTCCAGACTGGACTACTGCAACAGTTTCTATGCTGGTCTACCGAATGTACATTTGAACAGACTGCAAGGAGTGTTCAACACATCAGCTCGTCTAATATGCTGTGCCACCAAATACCTTCACTCTTCTTCTACGTGATTTACCTACACTGACTTTGAGTCACAAAAAGAGGCACTGAACGTGTTGGCACCATCATACCTGACTGATCTCTGCGTGAGGTACAATCTTACTCAGATACAACCTACGCTCAAGTTGGCCAAGTCTGATGCGTCGAATAGACTGGTTGAACCCTCTCGTACGAATGCTGCTAAATTTGGAGACAGAGCTTTCAATGTACTAGGCCCACATTCTTGGAATGACTTTCCATTAGGTTTGAGGTCAGAAAGCAATTTCGAAACCTTTACGATAAGTCCAAAAACATATTTACTTAAAAGGGGCTACGCACTTTAACAACGTGTATAGCGCCCTTGAAGTGATTTAGTCACCAAACGGCGCTCAGAAAAATTGAATATTTTTTATTGAAGTTAAAAAAATAAAATGTTGTCTAAATATCCACCAATGCGCCGCAAGTAGTCATCGAATATATCACCAAGATTTTGAAGAACTGTAACACAAACCGTGTGGGATGTCGGATGATCTTTTTATGAATATTCATCTTCATTTTGGACATTGTGGCTTGGCTGGTCGTGGGGTGTCAAGCCTGCGCTTCAGGAGGGTCATGGGAATTTGCCTCTTCGCGTTATCAGTTTGTTAGGGAACATGTCGTTCACCAGCGGTAAAATAAAATTGGATGTATGACAATACTATGTAGAATGTTCGGAATCCATATCCATTTTGAAATGTTTCGCAGATAGGACATAGTATTACGCTGGTTCACGACGTTCTTTCTCGCCGTACAAGCTGCTTTGATATTTACCTTAAAATATATCTGTACCAGACGTGTCCCGGCACACAAGCGAACTGTAGAGTCCTGCTGATCCCAATCTACGAAGCGGTCTGGAGGGGAGGGGGTGGCGACCTATCGTTCCCTTTTGCAAGAGGCAACGACGACGATTTCTGTATCACTTTGCCTTTTGCACAAAATTCCGTTTTGTGCAAAAAACTCCTGCGGCTGTACAAATCCGTTTGCACAATACACACTTTTGTGCAAACTCGGATTCTGCTCTGCGTGCCTTGTCCGTGGTCATTCGATGGTCTGGTTCCGTGAGTGTTGGTCGTCCGGGGGATGGTCCAAGAGTCAGCGGGGGGTCAAAGAAGAAGAAGGCAGGTCGGTTTCAAGTAGAGCGAGGTAGAGCGGTCGGTGGAGCAGAGGTGATATCGGTTCGAGCGTCGCTGGATGACTGCCGATTTTTCCGTTATCGGCCTGTATATAAATACCACCCAGGCGCTACGCCGGGCGGCCTAGTTGGCATCTCACGGCGCTATAGACACAAAAATCTGCATCGAGTATCGCCGTGAGATCTACTCGATATCACCGTCTCCCTCCCACCGCGTCATCTCGCTCTGTCATCTTTATTCATTCAAACTTAGAGTGGTCTGGGGGAACATGCTCATCCCCAGACCACCCGACATATACAAAAATATCGGGAATCGGGCCTGTGTGCGAACAGTGAAGCAACATTTATTTTCCACTCGACCCGATTCCCTTACAAGTTACAAGTATTCTTATGAGGTAAACATACGACATAAAAATAGGCGGCAAGCGTCCGATACAATATCTTTACAGAAAACTCTCAAAATAATCAAACTTTTTCTTTTTGTATATTGCTTACAAAAAGTTCCCTATTCCTTGAGTTAACCCCTTATCTTATCTGGGACATTATATTATTCCAGCAACAAAAACATCAATGGCAGTCACAGTTTAATTTCCTTGCCCCTAAAATCTTCAATAATTTAACAATTGAAATAAAGGCAATAACTGAATACCACAGTTTTAAGAAGGAGCTTGGGGACTTTTTAATGAGCGATTCTGATGGTGTTAGTAGCTTATTTTTCGTATTCAGATAGAGGTGTATATGTTGTTTAAGTGTGTGGGTATATATGTGTATGTTCATTTGTACGTTCTTGTGTATGTGTGTGTATATGTATACATACATTAGGATACGTGTATATATGCATACATATATGTGTATATTATATGCGTATGTGTTTGCTTGTGTATGTATGTATGTACGCATGGCTTTTTCTCCCTTCTACCTTCTACTTTGTTTTATAATTTTTCCAATTAATATAATAAATCCATATGTTTACACTAGACTTCATACAAAGTAACTATACTCCATTGGTCACCATGATACAGGCAGCCGCCTAGTGTGGTGATCTAATGTATCTACTCCATGTAAATGTCTCCATTAAATATCATGTATTTTATAAATAAATAAATATAAGTTATATTAAAAATATGTAGAATATTTGATGCAATAAAATATTATTCCACTGCAGGGGTGCCCTGGTTCTTGAGGTGAGATTTGTCCAGGTCTTGGGGGCAGATGCGTCTGTTCACCAGCTGTGTGGCGGGCCGGATCGGGAGAGGCCGGTTGAGGGAGACCCTTTGACCTTCCCAGCCGGACTCTCAACCCACCACCTTGCACTGCACTAGGAAGGATGGATTCATTCTGTCGCACCTGGACACACTGACTCTTAGATTCCTATCCACTCCTCATATATTGTTACTTTCCAAACGTCTATTTCTCACTTTCTTGAAAAATACCCCCCACACAGCATCCCTAAAGGAAACATAATAATTTTCCTTTATGGAGTCTTCTTTTTCTTCGTATGGTGGAGGTAGTTGGTGGAGGTCATAGTAAAATACTGAGGTTATTCAGCCAGTCGACGGCATCGGGAGTCAGTTAGTTCAGCACAGATGTGCCATAGGGAAACTGGTGAAGGGGACATTCTTCTACGATGTGTTCTGTTGTTTGAATGTGTCCACATTCACAAAGTTCGCAATCCTTTAGGCCCCATTTATGCCTCATATACGCACAACGGCTGTGACTACACTAACACGGTTTGATGAATGTAGAGTTAACGCTATATATAGTAGTATATATATATACTCTATGTAAATAGCAAACTAATATATTCAAACAAAACCTACCAATAAACATCAATACTTGTCACATTTAACACATGCGCGTGAACACCCAGCACAGGTTCTCCTAGTGATGAAACATAATTTTCCATTCGCGCTATTACCTTGTCAATATACTACATATTTTAAAAGGACATTATTACAAACACCTTTATTATACTTTTTTTAATATATGTAAAATGATATTGTATAAGGTATGGATATAAAAAAAAAATATATATATACTATATGAATTATTATTGTTTTCTCTTTTCCAGGTAGCATTAATGTGGAGACTGTTCTCATCAAGGCAGAACCAGGACCCCGAAATAAAATTGGAGAGGGAATTCGTTACACGGATATAGACATAGACCTGCCGAATGTTAAAAATGAATTCTTAAATCACTCTGAAAGAATTATCCAAAAACCAGGTAAAACTTTTTCGTTGTGTGGGTAAAGTTTCGTCAATTCGTAACAATTCGTCCGTTTTTTTAAGAACTTACTTTACTTATACCTTATATTCTTTATTCGTAATCTTTTTCAGAAATAATAACAGAACAGAAGATAAATCCTGTGGAAAAGCCATTCTCTTGTGTCCATTGCACATACTCTTGTTCAAGCAAGTCAGTTTTAGAACTTCACTTGCGCACCCATACTGGAGAAAAACCTTACGCATGTTCCGACTGCGAATATTTGTGTTCTCAAAAGGCACATTTGAAGACACATATGCTGGTTCATAGTGGAAAAAAACCCTTTTCATGTCCCGAATGTAACTATTCATCCACTACGAAGGGAAATCTCGTATGCCACATGCTGACACACAGTGGAGAAAAACCCTTTTCATGTTCAGACTGTACGTATTCGTGTTCATTTAAGTCATCTTTAAAGCGACACATGCTCACCCACACGGGAGAAAAACCTTTGTCTTGTCCCGACTGTAACTATTCATGTTCTCGGATTAATGTTTTGAAGATACACATGCTCGTTCACAGTGGAAAAAAACCTTTTTCATGTTCCGCCTGTAGTTTTTCATGTTCCCAAAAGGGAAATTTAAAGAGACACATGCTGACTCACAGTGGAAAAAACCTTTTTATTTACCAAATGTAATTATTCATGCTTACGAAGAAGAAAGGTATGGCGTGGAATTCGTTTTCATTTCAAAAATAAATTCATGCTCTTGTTCATTTTGTAACTATTAAGCTTAATAAAAGCATCTTTTAATAAGACACGTGATCATTCACATAATAGATTTGCTCGAAACCGGGGGATTCTCGATCCTATTGACGTAACACAAGGAGTCTCCGTTATTTAAGGTGCATAGAATTAATTTAGGTAGTTAACACGGATAAGTAATTGATTCCCTTCCTAATTGTATCGTAAAAGATTACAAAAAAAAAACATCAGTATTCTTTTTTTGAAGGTTCGATCATAGTTCCAGTATGAAATTAAAAATAATTCCTTCAAACGATTGGTATTCAATTTGTGGCGTCATTATTAAAAAATGAATTAAAAAATACAATTTGTATTCACCACTTTATTAATGTACACAAATATCTACATATCATTTATCTATACTTGACATTATTATTTTTAGTATTCTCTATATTCCTGATGATAAAAGCATCGCTGTCTCATAGATATCTATGTATATTAATAAAGTGGTGAATACAAAGTATATTTTTTATTTCATTTGTGAATATAAAAAGTTTATTTTTCGTACACGTGTTTTTTATTACATTATTTTGTATTACCACGAAACGAAATGAACTACTTGCTATAACATGGCCCAAGCTAGCGTAGCATGTAGGGAGCAACTTTATCTATTAATTCCATTAATATGACATTATTTGTGAAACTGACTACTGTCAAAAATATAGTGTACACAATATCAACATGTTCAGATGTGATTTTTTTTACAATAAAAACATAGTTGGACCGTTTGCTTATTATTCAGAGGATTTACATTTTTAAATGCTCCCGAATGCGTTTGTCTTAATAAATTACAGAACTTAATAATAACATTAATAAATTTGATCACTAAATTTCTAAAAAATTAAACGGATTTCTACGAATTAAACGCAAAAACAATTAATTAATCATTTGTGTTATTTTCAATCTGACCACGCGCTGTAATTTCGCTCTCGGATAACTACGTTTGATACTCGCGATGAAATTGTTTTGTGTTTTACGCGGCAGATATAATAATAATAATAAATGTTTATTCCGGTATGTGGGGAGGTTAGTGCAGTCCCACACATTCCATATACAATATACATGCAATAGTTATAAAAAATATACAAAATATGTACAAGAGTTTAAAAAAAAAAAAGTAAAATAATTATAAGACAGTAGTATAAGGTGATACATCACACAAAACAAAAATTAAAAAAAAAAAAAAGAATTTAACTAAATAAGATTAAAATAACTCCTTTAGGGTGCTGCGGCATTTATATTGTGAGGGGCCAATATATTTGTCCAGTATGCGTCGATGCTGGAGGCTGGACTGAGGCGGGCTTCCATGATGAGGATATTCCTGGAGCTGTTTATTCTTTCCCTCATTCCAGCCACCCTGGATCATATAAGGGCTGCAAAACCGGAAACTCGCCCCTCCGTGAACATACTGGAAGCGCTGCAGTATCTGGGGAGGCCAAACATTATGCGGAAGGCGTTATTATATATATAAATTCAAAAATAAATGTTTTAAAAAGGTCCTAATAATGTAATTTAAAAAATTACCAGTTAATGAAATGTTATAATTACAATTTCTTAAAAAGATTGGTTTTCACTTTGTGGCGTCATTATTAATAAATTAATTGAAAATTGCTTTGTAATCACCCCTTTATTAAGATATACATATCAACATGTTTCAAAAGTGAAGCTTCCCTCATCAGGAATACACAGAATACTAAAAAATAATAATTTCAAGTATAGGCAAATGTTAAACAATGTTTACAATTGGTCAACTTTTTGTTTTCATAATACCACGTAGACACACGCGTTCACAAAGTAATCCACGTGGTCAGTTCTCCTATAAACTTTTATAAACATTTTTAATTTTTTACGAAATAAACACGCAACATATTGATAAGACGGTGGTTAGTGTAGTGGGTATAATTCGAGGAAAAACGCAAAAAGGTTAGGAACTGAAAAGCAATCTTAGGTAGTTACAAGTCATTTATTTTGATAGTCGTGAGGTTAGTCTTAAAACTAGAGTTAATCTTAATTAGACACAAAAATTCAATAAAACCAGATAGGCAAGTACTTAAATCTACTTGTAAAGTCTTTGTACTTAAAATTAACCAATTACTTCGTTAAATCTACATAAAAGGTTGTATTCTTAAAATTAGAGGTTCACTGGCTTATTTGTACGAAAAAGTTGTTGCTTAAAGTTAGAGATTCACTTGGCTGACAGGGTGGAAGAATTATCATGAGAGTCAGAGGCACTTCCCTTTACAGATGGCTGTCCAGGGCCCAGTGGCTGCTTTGTATGCAGAGTCCTCGCGTTCGCACTAGGTATCCAAGTACCTCCGGATCGGGAGTAGGTACAAACGCGGCGATAATCAGAGGCCTCCGCGGTCTCCGGGGTTTGATCTCCGAAGGGCGAAGATCAGAACTTCCTGGGCAGAAGCGGGGGTTCACTCGCGGTACAGAGCCTGGGCGACTCTGCCGTAAATCTCCGAAGGGCGGAGATCGGACTTCCTTCTCGGATGGAAGCGTAAAATTCACTCGTCGTCATAGGACCTGGGCGGCCTCTCCGAGGAGCGAGAATACGAACCTTCCTGATCGGAAGTTTCAAGCCAACTTTCCTTCCAGCGCGGAAGACTGAACCCGACTGTCCTCTCGGATGGAGCCCTGTCGGGATCAGATGTTCCCGTTGCGTATGCTCACAGAAAAGTTTCTGGCAAAAAAAACAGAACCGTTTCTGTGCCTTTGTAGATCCAGAAAAAGCTTATGACCGAGTTTATATATACGAGCTATGGAAAGTATTGTCCAAGTATGGAGTGAATACTAATCTTATACACTTAATACGTCTCTCTACAAGGGAAGCGTTTCAAGTGTTTGGTTAAACGGTGATTTAACGGGGTGGTTTGATATCACAAAAGGTGTTCAACAAAGCAAAGTGTCACCGTGGTTATTCAATCTATACATGCATAATTTGTATGTAAGAATTGAAAGAGGTGGAGTTGGGCGCGATAATCAGCAATCTGGGAGTATGTTTCCTCTTGTATGCTGGTGATGCGTGCTGATTGCTAAAAGTATGAAAGATCCTCAGTCCCTCGTATCTAGGATGAACCAAGTATGTATGAAGAATGAGCGAATGATGCCGTCAAGTATAAAGCGAAATTCATGGAGTTGAAACTTATTAAGTGCAAGTTTAAACACTTTCATTCGTTTCTACGCCACTGAATGATCTTTTTCGTGACGTGACGCTTCTGACCATTAATAGGACATTTCCCCAACACCCCGCTAATTCCCCCCCTGGCCTGGCGACGATCTCAGGTCTCGTGTCGGTCCCTGATTGGTCAGGCGGTTCCATACACTCTAGGCGGGCTCTATTTTTAGCTATTTTTGATAACTGTAAACTTTTGTAAATGATTCCCACGGAAACGGTGGCCGGTTTTAATAAACAATTTATGCAAACCTGTTCACTAGTTTTCGCCTAATCATAAAGTGGTAATGTATTTGTCATATATATGCAAACTGTATTATAATCCGGCGGCAAAGTTTCACCATACAACTTTGCTGGCAATTTTGAGATGTAAATATTTTTTAATTCTGAGGGGAAGCGAGAGGGGCTTAATTGAAGCGCAAAGTAGGGGGACATTGATTTTTTTTGATTTAGTAGATTCAAGATTGTCTTTGCTCCCTGCGGACCGTGAAACAACTCGCGGCAAAAACCACCCGCTGAGCCGGACGTCTGCGACACGGTACCGCAGGGAAGTACGAGGCACAATCACAAACTTGAAAAATCAACGTTTTCTCACCATCCGATCGATACCTCTATTTCGCCTTCGCCTGCCTGCTTGCTTCTTCACTGGATATTGTGCTTGAATCGAATTTCTCTCTTAGCTCCCTGGCCCTCTCTTGTTCTGATCCCCTGCCATTATTGCCCCTCCAATCAAAAGTCGATCGCCTTTCTCAAGGCGCCCCTACTTAGCTCCTACCCTTCTTTGAGGCGTCGAAGCAGCTGGCCCGGCCACTTCTTCTTCTTCGAAATGTTCGGGGGGGGGGGGGGTATTTACAGTACCTGTCTCGTACATAGTCCTTCGAGCCGGATCACGCTTCACGGCTTCAACTGACGTCTGTACGCCTTCAAGTGTAGAATAATAAAGTGGATTAAAAACAAAGTGACTTGTTATTTAATACATCATGTCAATCCACAATGTGTTTGCTTATTCTGAAAATCAAAAACCAAAACATTATTCTGGAACTCGTCTTGTTGTCTACGCAAAATGTTTTATTTTTAATCAAAACAAAAAAAAAAATAGCAGGAGACGGAATGTGTATTAAAAAAATTGTATGTTTTTCTATGTCTTTTCTTGGAAAAAAGTTCGCAGGAGACACGGCTTTACATTTGCATTAAGGATTTATCTTTTGAGATAAACGCAAAATTATTGGCGCGATACGGACTACCACTTTACTTTGATTAATTTAATCCTTCTAGTACGGAGAGTATTGTTGCCGCCAGCTGTGGTCCACTTACTGGGTTCATTAACCTCAATGTTTAATTAGCAAATTAACTATTGCTTGGCGCCCAACCAATAGTTAATTTATTAAATATATTTCAATTCTTCTGATGTTTTCCGGTAGGCTGTTGAAGTATTTTTTCCATATATATGTGTAATGATGTTATTAGTAATGTACTCTTTTATTTTTTATTATATGAATACCGCACGAGAGTCCCAAACTGATCCTAACCGTCTGGAGCCAGTGAGACTATGGCATTCCCAATTGGGGAATGTTGTGAGGCTGAAGGTATTGGGGAGGGGAAGGAGAAGGGGGAGAGGAAGGTGGGGAAAATGGTAAATACCTGGCTATTCAGATATGGTCACCAATAGTATAGGTGCATACATGTTGTGATCAATGTACACAAGTTGGAAAAATATGAAAACAGCAATATTTTGTTCTAAAGATACTATACTCCAATTACAAAATATCTATTTAAATAATATTATAAAAACATCAACATATCAATGTATTTTACAGAAAAAATTAGTACAGTTTTGTTACAGTGAGGATAGACTGAATGTAATACTAGCGCCAGCTATCAAGGAGACCACCATATTTATTCAATGGACAATGTAAGAAAAAGCAACATAGCTTAAATACAGCAGATATCAAGGAGCAATACAATCAAGGAGATCGTCATATAAAATTTTACTTTGATTTTCCGTCATGTAAAATTTTCCAATGAGAGAAAGTTTCGGAATCTTCAAAACATATAAATAATTTTTATAATTTTGTTAACCATTTGATTTATTTGATCTATCCAGTTAAGGTTTTGTTTATTATAAGTAGAACTTAATTTTATTAGAAAATTTTAATGTGGACAGTTTATTGTGCATTTTGAAAAAAAAATTGTGCACGCGAAATTAACCGTACATTGAGAAGGCAACCTTACCTATTGAAACCATAAATTACAATTACTTAATGAAAGAACTAAAATTACAAAAACTCTTAGATAGAAGACTCGTTTCTTAACTAAATTTAATTTTTTTAAATGTTAATGGCATTACAGGCAACCTGATGTACCTTAATTAAATTTAATATTCCAACTAGAACTACTCGATCTAAACGTTTCTTCAACTGTAACAATAATTTCACGACTGAGTCAATTACAAATTCACTTGTACCTAGACTTCACGCAGAAGGTAATTCCTTTTCAGATATAGTGGATATATTCAACTGCACGGAATGCAGATACAAAAAGACTGTTATTGCATACATCCTCAACAATTATTAATAAGATACGTGTCTGGGGTATAAGTATTAGGGAATGTGAGGTGTGTTTTGTATATTCGTGATGTGTTTTGCATGCTACTGGCGGGTTGGCGAAATTTGGTTTTTTCATGAGTTTTAATAGATCTTCTGTGAAATATAGTCTTAATAATTTATAAATATTGATGCGTAAATCCTTCAACAGTAGGTGGCATTATATTATTCCTTTATTTACTTTGTTCTTCGACAGAATGCAGCAAATAAAAATAAAAAGTTAGGTATTATTGTAATTACACGTAAACACACAAACATGTTATATGTAGCCATCAATTAACTTGCATAGTATCTACATAAAATAAAACTAAGAAAATATATGAAGTATTTACAAATCCATATTTGAAGTAAATGAGGTTCTTAACTCTTGGGAATAAAATGAATGGAAATAAACGTATTTCACTTTTTTTTAATAATAAAAACCATTTTTAAATACATTTTTGTAATAAGCAATAGATATTTATAATTATCAAGTTTAATTAGTAGAAATCCATTTTAATTTAAATTTAAGAGTGTTTATTTTTAAAAAAAGTGAGTCAGTTGATAATGCCTTCGGAAGGCGAAACAGCTGCTACGCATAGTAATAATTACATAGCAGAATATTTTAAAAAGCATAACGATTTTAAAAGAAATATTTAGAGTTATTATTGATATTTTGAAAACTGTTAAGTCCAATGTGGTATTTTCACAAACTACAGGTACAGTTAAACATGTGTGGAAGATTTAAAGTTCATATTTCTGTGTTTTTCTTGAGTAGTTTTCGGGATATTATTCTGTGTTACGCTTCCTCCTCCTGTAGAGAACTTTTCGTAAAGCGTTACAGTGTTCATCATCGGGGCAGATTTGTTTGCTCAATTCATTAAAAATTTTCAAATCATCGTAAAATATTTCTTTTTACGGAAGCATAACTGGTTAATCGTATAATACAACAAACAAACAACTAGCCATCACGCCGCTTCTACGCAGGGGTAGGCAGAGAGGACGGATCGCCAAACGACTCGATTTGGGCAAACACATTCGCCTCAAAGATCTCACTCCTGCAGCATTCAGTCTACTTTCATCCTTCCTCTTCCAGTTGCATGCCCCACTTTCATACATCATATGTTGGTATCAGCACTCCATTGTGGACTGCTAGCTTCGCTTTTCTGGACAACTTTTTGTTAGCACCAACCGCGTTTAGTTATCCGTCAATGGAGATTCCTACATTCACCCTTTCTTAAATACTCCTATCAATCTTTCCATTTCTCTTCCCAAGTACATACACTCATCGACCTGCTCCGAGTATTCACCATTCACAACTATATTGCACACATTTTGGGTACTCTTTCTTTCAAACACCACGACTTTAGACTTAGTTACATTCATCATTAACTCATCCTTGATAGACACTTAGTTCATCCTAGATACGAGGGACTGTAGATCATAATGTTAGCAATCAGCACGCATCATTAGCATACAACAGGCAACATACTTCAGATTTCTGGTTTTCGTACCAAATAAGTATTATAATAAGAGTAAATTTCTTTAGCGCAGTTTTATGACGTTTCACCTCAAGTGCGCTTTATACTAAATAAAATAACCTAATATAACAATCTACATAGAGTATCTGTTATTATAGTATATATATATATAAAAAAATTAATACTATGATATAAAATATTCATGAGCAGCAGATTCACTTAGATGCAGAATTTAGAAAATCCAAAGCCCTCCTTTTTCATTTTTTGCATATAATTATTCATGTATATATTAAATAACCACTGTGACATTATACAGCCTTACTTAACACCTTTTGAGATGCCAAACCACCCTGGAAAATCACTATTTACCCTAACACATGCAATGCTTCCCTCGTACAGAGACGGGATTGCCTGTATACGAGTAGTATTCACTCCATATTTGAACTCGGTCACATGCTTTTTGTAGATTGTCTATTCAAATATCCCTTTTTAAAACGTGAAAAGTTTCACTCGGAACATGAAATAGGTATTCCCATCTGTGATTCAAAGTTGTTCTCCATCGTGAGTCAGCAAGTGAGTTCTTAAATATCTCCTTGTAGAACAAAAATATTTGCACTGGGAACATGAATAAGGTTTTTCTCCACTGTGAGTCAGCAAGTGTCTTCTTAGATGTACCTTTTGAGAAAACAAAAATTTGCAGACAAAACATGAAAAAGGTTTCTCTCCACTGTGAGTCAGAGAGTGAATTTTTAGATTTGCCCTTATAGAACACGAATAGTTGCAGTCGGAACATGAAAAAGGTTTCTCTCCACTGTGAGTCAGAGAGTGAGTTTTTAGAGCTCTCCTTGTAGAACACGAATAGTTGCAGTCGGAACATGAAAAAGGTTTCTCTCCACTGTGAGTCAGAGAGTGAGTTTTTAGATTTCCCCTTGTAGAACACGAATAGTTGCAGTCGGAACATGAAAAAGGTTTCTCTCCACTGTGAGTCAGAGAGTGAGTTTTTAGATTTCCCCTTGTAGAACACGAATAGTTGCAGTCGGAACATGAAAAAGGTTTCTCTCCATTGTGAGTCAGAGAGTGAGTTTTTAGAGCTACCCTTGTAGAACACGAATAGTAGCAGTCGGAACATGAAAAAGGTTTTTCTCCACTGTGTGCCAGCAAGTGCCTTCTCAGATCTCCCTTTTGAGAAAACGAAAGTTTGCAGAAGAAACAAGAAAACGGTTTTTCTCCACTGTGACTTAGAATGTGTTTCTTCAAACTTCCCTTATAAAAATATGTTTTTTTACAATCAGAACAAGAAAAAGGTTTCTCTCCACTGTGAGTCAACATGTGACGGATCAAAGATGGCTTTCGCGAACATGTAAAGCTACAGTCGGAACATGAAAAAGGTTTTTCTCCACTATGCGTCAGAAAGTGAGCTTTTAGATTTTCCTTTCTTTTAAACGAATAGCTGCAGTCGGAACATGAAAACGGTTTTTCTCCGCTGTGACTTAGAATGTGTCTCTTTAAATTTTCCTCACGAGAAAATGTAGTTTTGCAATCAGAACAAGAAAAAGGTTTCTGTCCACTGTGATTTAACATGTGCCTCTTCAAATATGGCTTTCGCGAACATGAATAGTTGCATTCGGAACATGAGTAAGATTTGTTTCCAGTATGAGTGCGCAAGTGCAGTACCAATGGAGACTTGTATGAGCAGGAGTAGTTACAATGGTGACAAGAGAATCGTTTCCCCCGGGGATGCATCTTTAGGTCTGTAAAGTCTTCAAAAGATTACGGATAAAGTCTAATAATTTTAAGCACAATAAATTCATTAAAAAATACACTAATATGATGAGGAACGAATTGATAATTTGAAAACAACAAACGTTGGTTTTACCTGCCGTCTGGGTAATTCTATCAGAATGCCCTAAGCTTTCCTTTTTAACATCCATGAGATCTAGGTCTATTTCCGTGTAAGGAATTCGCCCTCTATCTTCTTCCCGGGGTCCTGGTTCAGCCTTGATGGCAACAGTCTCCACATTAAAGCAACCTGGAAAGACAAAACAACAATACGTATATATAAATGTTAATACGATCAGCGTTTCACATTATAAATTACGGTCGTCCCTCTCCGAGAGATTGCTGCAACAAAATATCTTGTTTTTTACAATTTTAAAAGATACTTTAAATAATGCACGCAGAAGAGGGAATTTAGAAAACAGATTTTAAAGAAAATTTACGAAACAAGAAGGACCCTAATTCCCCCCTTCAGGGACCGATGCTTTAAGACATAAAAAAACATTTGATCTTGAATACCTTCTACAACGGCTGTGATGTTTACAACCAACAGAATAATGGGTAAATATATCTACTTGGGACTCACTTGAAAAACTTATATTTTTATTAAATGAAAAACGTCTTTAAATTCTTAAAACAAAATATAAAAAATTGATATACACAGATATCGACATGTTTCGAAAGCGATGCTTTCTTCATCAGGAACATATAGAATACTGTTACCCAATGGGACGAACACCTAATAACTCATTCTTATCTTATCCGAAATATATATATTACAAGAAAATATCTGAAAGTGGTCCAATTTTACCCGAAACGAATCGAAATATTGAAAAAGAAATGACGTTGTTAGTACGACGTGTCATTTGACCTTTGTCGGAAGTGCAAACAGCATAAAATGGATATTTAAAGAATAGGTTGTTATGGTCGTAGTTTGGGTTAAGAAAGAAAGAATAATCCAAAACTAAAGTCGTTCTTACACGATACGTTTATTCATCCAAATTGCTCATGGATTGTCTTTTTTTATAGAATATTCTTTAGAAAATTCCATGGAAAAAGACAATCCAAATGGAAACTGCGCGAAAAAAGTCGTCTAAAAAAGCCTTAAGAAACTTTAGTACATTTACTATTAACAATCAGACATTGAACGCCAACTAACGTCCATAATGTCTAATGTCATATAAAATTTGAACATGGCGACATCAATTCTCACGTAATACTTACGGGTTTTTATTTATTAAAGAAAAAAACAAGTGCATTCTTTTATATCTCCGCATATTTAATTATTTTTTTATTTATTTTTATACATTTAAAAGTATTTTCCTTTTTTTTTAAATTTTAAAATTTTCTGGAAATATTTACGAATAATATTTATTGAATCATTCATACATATTTGTAAATGGTTTTAGCAAAAACTGAGGAATCTGAAGAATTTTTTGAGCAACGTAAGTTAAATGTTTGCTTAGTCTCCTGTAAAGAAAAGTTTTAAGGTAAATGCCAAGTAACATATTTACGGCAAGAGAGGACAACGTGAATAAGCATCTTATGTCCTTTCTGAAAAACGTTTTAAAATGGATGCGAATTCTGAGCAACTTACCGGCTGTCGGAGTACTCTCGGCATACTGGAAACATTCCTTCTCCACCTCCGGGAGGTTGATATCTATATCCGTATATGTCAATTCATTTCCACCTTCTTCCTGGAGCCCTGGTTCCGACTTGATGGAAACATTTTCCGAATTTAGAATATCCATGGCACTGCTGTGGTAGGGTTATGATAATTAGTTCAAACCCGAAGAAATTATTCTTAAACTGGGTATTGTTATAACGGAAGTCTAATTGTATAAGCGTTGAATATTTCGTTTCGGTTGGAAATAAGTACGTAGTAAATTGTGACTGTATCTTGACCTTGAAATTAAGAAACTTAAAAACGGTCGAGGAAATCGTCGTTATTCGTCTGAATTTGTTGTCTGATGCTGCTTCCTGTATACAAAGCGGTTATCAATAACCAAACAATCAGTATTCCGTATTTTTTTTAATGGCTACGAAATACAATGTCAAATTGACAGCTCAAAGGTTTCTTGGTTAGCCGCCTTGAATTTTGTCGAGTGGTTTCCTTAACTTACACGTAGGTATCGGTAATTGGCATAAGTTGATCAAGGTCGCCTTGGACACAGCAAAGTTGTGCATTAGAGCATGCATTAGTTGAAATTAAAGAACAACGGTCGTCCAGTTCGACTTCACACAACGGCTGCTGTAATTTAATATGCAACCAAAATGAACACAGTGATTATTCGTGGAGAAAATTTCAGTATCAAAACATACCAAAAGCGGGGTGATATCGTGAATTCTACATGATATTGTGTGGCAGTGTAATGAATATCATGTAGAATTAGACTAGAGATTGGAAGCAGGACGAAACGATTGACGAAGGCATGTGTCAACGATAAATAGCTTGGTTAGGAATATACAATAATGAATTCATAGACAATGATCACTAAATAATAAAGTAGGTACTGAACGATAAGTCCCACAGAAAAAAAATCATTCTTTGAATTTTCGTATGGATTCGGGATGAAATAAAGACCTTGTTCTTTTGTTTGTAGCGAATTGCCCCAGTTTGGGCGCATTATCTGGCAGCAGATTTCATTGTTATTAAACTAGTTTTTAAAATATTTCGTCGTATTTTGCGTGTTTATGACGATCAATAATAAAGTTGATAGAAATGTATAGATTAGTGGTGGGCGAATCGGCTCGGTTCAGTGAGCTGGATAACTAAATCAGCTCTCTGTAAAGACAATCCACATGAAAACTGAATGAAAAAATTATCGTGTAAGATCGTCTTAAGGACGTCTCTAGGTGGGCCAAGGGAGCGAGGGTGAGGGCATGGTGCGGGTACACTACAAAGAGCTGATTTAGTGATCCGGCTCACTAAACCGAGCAGCTTAGCCCACCACTAATAAAAATAAATCTGCCGCGTGTCTTTGCGAACGCTTGTTTCTATTTGGTATTGTGAATTTCGCGTATACTTTTTTGTCTTTTTGTGACACATGTCTGCTTGTGCAATCATATTTCAACGATTGATTACCGTCCCAAAATGTTATTTCTCCTTTAATGGCAACTATATCTACAAATCTATATGAAATCAAATCGTAGTTACGAAAATAATCACCGTGTAACAACACAGTTGAAACAAAGATTTTTAATGTGTTTTCCAAGTGGGGATTTGATTTATTATAGAAAAGTGACAGTACCAAATAACCACCTTACTTACGAGTTGATTACACCATAATCAACTCGTAAGTCGAATCCTTTGAGCACACTTTAAATATATAATAATCTTCTAATATGTAGTTAAAAATATCGGGAAACTGGTCCCAAGGCTCCCAAAGTCGTTCGGCCCGGCCGTCTATGACGGGACGGTCCGAATAAGGGTCGGTTTCATGAACTCTATTGTTTGACATCGGCGACTTTGAGTCCAGTTGTTTTTTGTTAACTTGTGCCGACATTCGAGAAAAAAGATAAATTAGTTCCTAAGCTGTATGATGGTTTCCGGTTTGTCCATAACGCAAGCTACTAGCCTATTGTAAAGATTATACAATGCCTATTTATCCTGGGGAATTTACTAGTAATCGCGCTTATGTTTGAACTTCGGTAAGTCGGGTCTATGAATTCGGACATGTGTAGGTACCTACGGGAATATCAATTTTGGCGAAGTCATTGCAGGAGATCCTGTTTTTGTGTTGTGAATTTGTCTTATACTCTTACGGTACACTTCAATGTTGCCCGCCAACATCTTTGCTAGCAAGATTCAATTATGGCTGGACTATCAGTCCCTCAATAGGCAAAGACAAGCAATTTACCGTGCTCGTTTGCATGCACCCGTCTGTAAACGAAAAATTGGCAACACTAACTTACACCATAGACTCCAGAATTATTTCTGTATTCTGTAGTGAATGGTATATCTATTTTCTGTAGTTTTAACGTATTTATACACAGGTTGCAAGCTGTCACTTTTCGAAAGTTATGATTGGCTTCACTCATTTTCGTAAACAACTATTTTTCCACCAAAAATTTCTTCTCCCTCGTTTTAAAGTTCTCCTTATGATTAATGAAGGAATGGAAGTTTGATTTTTCACAATACCAATATAAATGGTGTTGTGCTGAACGGCTATGATCGGAGACTCCTCGGGATGCTTAGCATCGGATTGAAAGTGCATTGCTGAACCATTCATTTAATTCATTCATCATTTAATTCAACAATTTAATACAATAAACCTGTCACAAACACATTATCAAACGTTGTATCGGTTTCAGGTAAACAGAACCACCTAGTCCGGGTCCCTCAAGCATGGATTCCACTGCCATCAAGTTGGAACCAGGCATAAGTCCGGAAGAGAGTGTTGCTGTGATTTTTACGGAAATCGATATAGATCACCCATTTACCAAGAAGGAATCTTCGGAATTCATTTCGTAAAGCAATTCAGGTATATCTTGTCTTTGTTTTTATTTATTTCTTATGACTGCCACAGAGACCCAATATAATCGAAAATATGACTGCAGGTTTTTGCTTGCCTAATTAACCTTTTTTACAAGACAACGGCGTTCCTCTTATTTTATTCTAAAAGTGTTAATTACGGTATCTGGGGAGGTTAGTGCGGCCCCACACATTTCATATAAAGCATCCATACATGGGTTTATGTGAATGAAATTGAAATAGTAGGTGACGTAAAACATTAAACAACAAAGTTATTGTTTTATTTTATAAATTATAATGTCACATCACCAAGTTACCGCTTCATATGAAAATACATTAAAAAAAAGTTCACGAAAACAAAGCCTTTAAGAAGCTGTGGCATTCTAATTGTAAGGGGCCAATATCTTTCCCCAATATGTTTCGATGCTGGAGGCTGGACTGAGGCGGGCTTCCATGATGAGGATATTCCTGGAGCTGTTTATTCTTTCCCTCATTCCAGCCACCCTGGATCTTATAAGGGCAACTTATAATATAATAATAACTTAAATAATACAAAACCGGAAACTCGCTCCTCCGTGAACATACTGGAAGCGCTGCAGTATCTGGGGAGGCCAAACATTATGCGGAAGGCGTTATTATATATATAAATTCAAAAATAAATGTTTTAAAAAGGTCCTAATAATGTATTCTATGATGAGAATATCCCCGAAGCTGTTTATTCTTTCCCTCATTCCTGTCGCCTTTGATCAAATAAGCGAAATAGGTATTTAAAATTAGCTAAAATGTTAAAGGAATTAAATTGGCTAAAAGTAAAACAAATGCTGACATTGAAAATATTGATTATTATTCATAAAATCAGAAAGAACTTGTTACCAACATATTTCTCCAACAAAATTATTTACAACATGGACTTTCACAGACATAATACAAGAACGTGTAAGGAAATTAGGCTACCGGAAAAGAACAAAGCCAATACGCAAAATAGTATATTTTATAGAGGGATGGAATGCTATAATGCTCTGCCGGACCCAATCAAAATAACACCAATTAATTAATTTAAAATAGATTATAAAAAGCACATGTTCGTGTTCAGAATGAAATCATGTTCAATAAAGCCAGCTTTAAACCGTCACAGGCGGACTCATTCCCATAATAGGCTCGCTCGAAATCAGCGGATTCTCGGTCTTAAAGATCTGACGTTGCACCAGGGAGTCTGCAGTATTCAAAGTTATTATTATTAGTTACAATGGCGGAAGCTTTTGAATTTTGAGGCGCATTGAAAAAAAATTACATTAAAATTGTCCTAACAGGATTATGAAAAAAAGATTCATGTATATTTTTTATATTATCGTAACAATATACTTCTGAATTGACTGTTCAATTGTCATTTTTTGTGCTAACAATCATATTTACAGAAATTGCAAATTATTCAATTCTGTATTATACTTTAATGAGGAAATAAAAATAAGGTGGTTTCGGAATACATTTATTTTATTTGTTAATTTATCGAGTGATACATAGTAATTCTGTCCTGGTAAGTAAAAACACAGTAATTAATTATATAAATTGAAAATACACTTTGTATATACCACTTTACTTAAAATATATAAATATTTCTACATGTTTCGATAGCAATGCTATCATCTTCAGGAATAAATGAATACACAAATGAATACACAGTAATTACCTTGGGAGTCATTCTTCAGAATGGAGGGTCGAGTTTTATTTAACCTAGGATATTTAAAATTGACTCAATGTACTATTTTTTTGCCAAAACACTCACAGACACTTATTATATATTATTATTGCAATGGAGTTTGTAATGAAATAACAATATCTCTTAAAAATTGCGTTTTTCTGTTTTGACTTACCAATTGTGAATATTTATCAAGTAATTGTGGTAAGTAAAATAGCAGTATCTACACACATATATCTAATATTTGACGACGTACAGCGTCCTTGAGGTGATGACAAAAACGACGCTATACAAATCATCCACATTATTATTACGTTTATAAGTTTAATAAGATATTTGCTTTATTATTTGTTATTGTTATTAATAGGTATCTCCATAAATTATTTAAATGCGTTATATTGTTTTGATAATACGAACATAGAGAGAAGCTGTGAATATGTTATTTACCTTACTTTCTTTTTCAATTTTTATAGATATTGGACTGAGAAATTTCAGACATGCAAATTTTTTTAGTTTATTATTATGTACCGGATATATTAAATTGATTTAATTTTTTATTTCTTGCTTTTCATAATTTTTTCAATGTTATTTGCCTCATAGCCGTTATTAACTGTGATTGCTTTTATTGTTTCCTTTTCTTTTTCATAAGATATTTTGTTTAGAGGGATATTAATGAGTCTATGTACCGTTGAATGGTAAGCTGATAGATGAGTTGAGTTTGCATTTATTGTTGTATCTGTAAAAGCTGGTTTTCTAAATATTTCGAAGGTATGTCTATTATTACTTCTAACAATTGTAAAATGAAAAAAAAAATTACTTTCGACCTCATGTTCAACTGTGAAGCAGATTTTATTATTAAAGGTGTCGGCCTAGTTAGTGAAGATATCCAACTGTCGGTTGGTGCCTATCCAACATATGAGGATATCGTCTACATATCTGATGTAGTATAGTATGTATTTAGCTAAGGGGGATTTAAGAATTATGTTTTCAATATAATCCATAAATATCTGTGCTAGAAGTGAACTTAACGGTGATCCCATGGGAAGACCATCTTTTTGTTGATAATAGGTATCATTGAAAAGAAAATAATTTGTTTCTACGCAAATTTTTATGAGTTGGAATAACTCTTTTCTTATCACCGCGTTGATATTACATTTTTCTAACATATTTTCATTTATTATAAGGCACTCTCCAATGGGGATGTTGCTAAATAAGGATTTTACGTCTAAAGAAATGAATTGACAGTTATGCGAAGATCAAATTTTTTAATTTAATTAACTAGTTCTATCGAGTTTTTGACGCTGTAAAGTGGTGAAATTTTTTTATATTTTTGAAGATGAAGTCAAGTTGTCAATTTTACCAAGTTTGTTGTAGGAGCGTTAATAAAAGATAACACGGGCCTTATGGGGATAATTACCTTGTAGATTTTAGGTTTAAATTTAAATTTGCACAGAAACCATTTTCTTTTTTCAATGATACCTACTATCAACAAAATGATGGTCTTCCCATGGGATCACCGTTAAGTCCGTTTCTAGCAGATATATTTATGGACTTAGTTTAGTTTTAGTACGACAATCACCATATTTTTTGTGTGTAACGTCAATGAGACCGCCCCACATGGTTTTATAAAATAGCTAAATTACGATGATATATTAATTTAAAAAACTAGATAAATCAAACTAAATCAATGCTTTTTGAAAACTAAAAAACTGGTCAGTGAGTAAACTAAAAATATTAACCTATAAACTATCCCAATTAATATATAAAATCAACGATTTATTCGGTTTGTATCGATTGTTCCAACTAAAAGAAATTTATTCTAGGGTCATGAAAATAAAATGCCAGTAGCATAAACACCGTCACGATACTCAGAAATATTTCGAGACGAACGACGGGCTCCGTCTGCGGCAAAGTAGCCTAACCAATGGCAGTTTAAGGCCGCACCTTCACGCTTCAGTATGAAATTAGTATCGACCAAAAGTATATATATTTCAGTATAAAACTGATTACATAGAATACAATGTCAACTTCATTCGGAACACAAGAATGTATTTTTTATATTGCGTAATTTTGCAATTATTTATGAAATAATTTTATGACAACAAACATTTCAGTCAGAAAATGTAAATTTGAAACTACTCTCTATGATGGCCAAGTTTTCGAAACATCCACGAATCAGTCTGAAGAATCCCTTCTGACCCGTACATGGTTAGTTCCTAGGATATCCATTATACTCCATGTTTACTCCCGTATCACTATGATAAATTATCTGTAGCATAATATATGTAAAAGTTCTTAAGGGCGTAGACAATAAATAAATATGCAAGAAAAAGTCAGTAGGATAGCGCCAAGTGTATTACCTCCAGTCTAAGTTAAGTCTCTCCAACATGGGGAATACTTCAGCTGGTGTGGGCTCCAAGCCACCGACCACTCTCAAGGCTACTCCTTACCAAAGAGATGTATAGTATTATGAGAACCAGGGTGTCTCTAAAATTCTCCGCAGTCCGTAGAACGAAACCCAGAATTATTTTCTCGTGCAGAGGCACAAACTGCTGACCTAAATATGACTTGTTAAAGGTTTAGCTTCAATCTGATCACATGAAGAGTCAATTTTTACTGTGACTCAGCATGTGCCTTATCAATTTTGTATTCCGTAAGCATGAATACGTACAGATGGAACATGAAAAGAGTTTCCCTCTCCCATGAGTAATCATGTGACGCTTTAAATATACCTTTTGTGAACATGAATAGTTACAGTGGGAACATGAAAAAACTTTTTCTCCATTATGAACCAGCATATGTGTCTTTAAATATTCCTTTCGAGAACATGTATAGTTGCAGTCGGGACATGAAAAAACTTTTTCTCCGTTGTGAACCAGCATATGTGTCTTTAAATATCCCTTTCGAGAACATGAATAGTTGCAATCGGGACACGAAAAGGCTTTTTCTCCGTTGTGAACTAGCATATGTATCTTTATATTTCCCTTTCGAGAACATGAATAGTTGCAGACGGGACATGCAAAAGCTTTTTCTCCGTTGTGAACCCTCATATGTGTCTTCAAATTTCCCTTTAGAGAACATGAATAGTTGCATTCCGTACATGAAAAAGCCTTTTCTCCGTTATGAACGAGCATATGCGCCTTTAAATTTCCCTTTCGAGAAAATGAATGGTTGCAGTCGGGACATGAAAAAGCTTTTTCTTCACTGTGAACCAGCATATGTGTCTTCAAATTTGCCTTTTGAGAAAAAGTGTAGTTGCAGTCAGGACATGAAAAAGGTTTTTCTCCAGTATGGGTGTGCAAGTGTAGTTTTAACGCCGACTTGCCTGAGCAAGAGTAGTTACAATGGGGACAAGAGTATGTTTTTTTCCCAGGATGCGTCTTCAGGTTCGTCAGTGAGTCTGAAAATAATTACGGAAAATGCATTATAAGTGTAAGTTCAGTAAAATCCATTAAAAGAAAAACAAAATTGCGAACATGACATGCTAATTTTAACAAACAAAAATCGGCTCTACCTGCTGACTGGGTAATACTTTCAGATTGTTCCAAGCATTTCTTTTTAATATCCGGCAGGTCTATGTTTATTTCCGTATAAGGAATTCCCCCTCCATCTTCTTCTCGGGGTCCTGGTTCTACCTTGATGGGAACAGTCTCCGCATTAATGTTGCCTGGAATAACAGAACAATAATACGTACGTAAATATTTTTTACATTGACTCCACACGAGCCTCGGAGGAAATAATATTCCTCGGGGCCTATGTCATCTTTGGGTATCCTATGTTGAGGGTATTTTTAAGAAATATTTTAAATGTTATGCACGTTTTCGAAGAGAATAGGCTTGAGAGGTGGGTGGGAATCTGTGTGTCCAGGACTGACGGTCCTATGAATTCATCCTTCCAACTGCGATGCAAGGCTATGGGTCGAAACAGTCCGGCTAAAGAGGTTAAGGGATCTCTATTAACGGGCCGCTCCCTATTCGGCCTAACACGCACATTTTTAAAAAAATGGGGTTATCTCGAAAGTTGGCCATACTTAAATAAAACAGCCATCATACTCCAACTTAAGGCAAATATTCGCCAAGAGATCATCCGAGACCCGCGCACTTTTTGCCAAAAAGTTTCTTAAAATATTGGTCACAAATTGGAGGAATGCCAGTCAGGGGCGCGATGGTCGATATTTAGACAAGATTATTTTTAAGAATTTTTATTTAATGACATTTATATGTCTATATATACGTTTATTGTAGGTGCTGACGTATTTCCCATCTCACTAGGAGTGAACCGCCTGTCAGTGTGTTGAGATGGCAATTAACAAAATTGGTTATTCAGCAAGGATATTGCACACATATTATGAAAATGACAAATAGATTACAATTTAGAAATTCCAAAAATTTTCAGGTAATTTTCAGGAATTGGTAAAATTTTTTCGTTTGCTGACGACACTGAAATAACGGTTCAAGGAAAAAGATGGGAAGATACAACTAATAAAGCTAACAAATGTATTGCTTTTATCAAAGAGTGGCTAGATAGAAACCTTCTTACTTTAAATTATGATGAAACTCTTTTCATCCCTTTTTATAATACTCAAAAGTCAGCTCCTAAAACTAACCCTACTCTGAAGTTTCATAATGTTAAATGTAACCCGACCACATGCTCAAGCTGTGTGGAGATGAAATCAGGAAAATTAAATAAGTACTTAGGTGCAAATATAGATGGTCAACTTAAATGGACCAATCGTGTAGAATATTTAAACGAATGAGTAACTTATCAAAAGTGAAAACCATGAAACATGTTTACAATACACTATTTCACTCATCTCTTTCCTATGGAATAATTGGTTGGGGTGGAACATTCAATAATCACATAAAACCTCTGTGTACAAAAATCAATTATCAAGATTATGTACCAGAAAGTAAAAACCTATCCCCCCAAACAATTGTTCCTAGAAAGTGATATTTTGGACCTAAGACAGACCTATAGTTTTCAATGTCTAAAATTTATTAACTGCGTCCAAACAACTTCACAAAAAAACGAAATCGTTCTAGCCAAAGACATGGTAATTGAATATATGCAGTACCCCATTACAAAACCAGGTTGGCCCAAAGGTATATTAATTTTATTGCCCCAAAAATGTATAATTAACATTTCATAAACTTTGAAGATACCGTGTTAGGTCAAAACATTAAGTCTTATAAAAAAAAATATTAAATCTTGGATAAAAAACACTGAAATAGATATTTTTTCTTATAAGTCTTAGCAGTTATTTATAGTATTTTCCCTTACACAGAATTTTAGCTTGTTCTCTCTTTTGTTTAAATTTTAAAATCAATTTGTTCACCTGTTGCTGGTACCAACAATGTATTATACTGTTCAATGCCTTATTTTATGTTATCATTTTTAATACACCAATACATATACATTTTTATAAAACATACTTTCAGAACATTAGTATTGTACTTGTGTGATTTTAAAACGCCCACTAAAATCTTATTATACATGTACGTATATGTGATAATAACAGTGAATTCTGTATAATGTCATAAGTCATAACCAATGAAATGTTTTTTGTTTGTTTCTTATTGTCACTTTATGTCATATTTCATCATTCTTATTTTCGCTAGCACTTTTAAGAAAATGATTACCTTATTTTTTGTTTGAAATGAAAACTTTCACATAAGCCATATAAATGTGATAAAAAAACTGTTATAATACCCACACACAGGCTTTGCCTTCGTGGGATTTTTTTTGTTTATATATTAAATTTTTATTATATTTTCTTGTATTTTCAAACTGTTTCAAAATGTAATTATGTAACAAAAATTTTCAATAAAAAAAACAATATAAAAACAAAACAAAAAACAATTTATTTTTATTTTTTATTGTATGATATTAATTATATACAACGGGAACTTATACCCGCTAAGCCACTGAAATTAGCTTATCAGCAAGAGTTTAGTTCAAGAATATTATATAATACGACAATATATATATAATATATAGAGGTGCATGATTGTTGTGATCAATGTACACAAAATGCAGAGTAAAATTTAAGAAGAAAAAAGAAAAATAAAACAGCATCACAGTTTTCTTATAGAGTCTACTAAAGTCCAATTTCATAAAACCGATTTAAATAATATTACAAAAATACCAATGTTATAAAAATACCAATATTATAAAAATACCAATATTATAAAAATACCAATATTATAAAAATACAAATATATTAAAAATACCAATATTATAAAAATACCAATATTATAAAATACCAATATTATAAAAATATCAAAATTATAAAAATACCAATATTATAAAAATACCAATATTAAAAAAATACATATACCATAAAAATACCAATATTATAAAAATACATATACTATAAAAATACCAATATAATAAAAATATATATATTATAAAAATACCAATATTATAAAAATACATATACCATAAAAATACCAATATTATAAAAATACATATATTATAAAAATACCAATATTATAAAAATACCAATATTATAAAAATACAAATATATTAAAAATACCAATATTATAAAAATACCAATATTATAAAATACCAATATTATAAAAATATCAAAATTATAAAAATACCAATATTATAAAAATACCAATATTAAAAAAATACATATACCATAAAAATACCAATATTATAAAAATACATATACTATAAAAATACCAATATAATAAAAATATATATATTATAAAAATACCAATATTATAAAAATACATATACCATAAAAATACCAATATTATAAAAATACATATATTATAAAAATACCAATATTATAAAAATACATATATTATAAAAATACCAATATTATAAAAATACATATACCATAAAAATACCAATATTATAAAAATACCAATATTATAAAAATACATATATTATAAAAATACCAATATTATAAAAATACCAATATTATAAAAAATACCAATATTATAAAAGTACCAATATTATGAAAATAAAAATATTATAAAAATAACAGTATTATAAAATTACGAATATTATAAAAATACCAAAATTATATAAATGTCAATATTATAAAAATATTAATATTATAAAAATATTAACATTAAAAAAATACAAATATTATAAAATATTGAAGCAGTTGAATTTCAGACAAAGACTTGACATTTAAGATGAGAGCAATAAGAAAGGAAACAAATACGAATTAAGAAGAATACACGCACACATAAATACATTCATGCAGTACATAAGTACACTTAAATGTTTGTTCTGAATTTGCTGTTATTTGAGTGTACTGGAGAAGTCGACGACTTTAATAAGCACGTTAAGGAAACCCGTAAGTCATTTCTATATTCAATGATATTTCTTGAGTAGTACATATTCTTTGCATGTTGAATTAGTTAATTAGCTTAGTACATATATTTGAATATTTTTTGTAAAAGGTAGTAAGTAATTATTAGGATGGTTCATAATTTATTTATGTAGTGAATACATTTCCTGCTTGTCTACTTTTATTAAAATTAATTTTCATATGACATGTAGCATTCTTTTTAACTAGTGAAAAAACTTATTGCGCATGCTATAATATGCAATGCAACTTACTGGACGTCGGAGTGCTCTCTGCATACGGCACACATTCCTTCTTCACACCTGGGACGTCGATATCTATATCCGTGTGCGGCATGTCACCTTCATCTTCTTCCTGGGGCCCTGGTTCCGTCTTGATGGAAACATTTTCTGGATTTAGTAGGTCCATGGCGCAGCTGTGGTAGCGTTATGGTAATTGGTTGAAGCCCAAAAAATATATCTGAAATATCGAAACTCTAATTTATAACATGAGATTTCAATATTCGGTCAAAACAACGAAGTCGTGTGCAAAACAAATAGTACGAAATAATTTATAACTCTGGAGGTGTGTTTGTATGTATATATATCAACACTGGCATGAGATATGAGATTGAAAAGTCAATATAGGGTAGATCTTTAAAAGACACAATACGGTACACTACAACTTGAGCTCTGAGGTCACCAGAGGTCACAAAAGGTAAGATTTTCATTAAAAAAACAGGAATGAAAAGTACTGGGAACAAAAATTGATCACCATCTACACTCCTGATGTCGGCTTCAGTTGCAACAAGTTCAATCTTCTAACTCCATTCTACGCGTCGCGATAAGTTCCAACATTTGCCAGATGCTCTTTTGTTTTGAAATGTCTAGGACGGTAGAAAAAAAACCGGTTGAATTTGTATAAAAAATCGATTTTTGGTGACGACTTATTTAATACTAGGAGCAAGCGAATGAGTTTGTGCACTTGGGAAGTATGTTTACGACAGGCGGGAAGGCTGATAAGGATATTGAGTAAAGGGCTTTTGAGCATGCATTAGGCTAAAATAAAGCCCACCTGTCGCTCAGTTTGATTTGGACAAATGACCGCTAGAAATGGAGTAGCAAACGATATGAATGGAGTGATTAGTACTCGTGTATAAAATATCAGCAATAGAACTTACGAATAACTATGACAAGCATGGGGCGATTGATTTAGTGAGAGATATTGTGTAGAATTTGAGTTTCGAAACAGGAAGACATGACTCAGGAAGACGATAGCATATCAAGGTTATACATAGACAATGACGTAGTCATAGACTAGAAACAAAAGATTGATGTATTTGAAGTAGGTACCGATCTCCAGGTCTGGCATCAGTATTATCTTGATATTTTTAAATGAATAACAAAAAATATTCAAATAAAAAAAACGTATATCCCACGTTTGTATAGATTTGGTAATAATGAGACTCGTTCTCATTAACTTTGTGTTACAGCATTATCATAATCATCTCTTGATTAGGAAACTGTTCAAAATACTGTGAATTACGGTAAATTACGGCGAATTATGGTAAATTACAGTAAATTTCGATGTAGTAATATTATGGCGAACTATTCAGAATTTGGCTGAATTTCACAGAATTACAGTGAATTACTGTGAAGTATAGTGATTTACGCTGAATTACAGATAAATAAGGTAATAACGGTAAATTACAGGTAATTATTGTGAAAAACCGTGAATTACGGTTAATTAGACTAAACTACGGTGAGTATCGATGAATTCATGTGAATTACTGTCAATTACGGTAAAATAAGGTAAATTACGCTAAATTAGTTTGAATTACATTGAATGAAACTCCAGAGTGGAAGATACTCTCAGTATCGCATGGTGAAAGACCACCATTCCAAATTGAAACGTTGCTTGAAATGGCTTTTAGCCGTGTTTGGTGACCAGATTTGAATAGCCAGGTATTTCCTCACCTCCTCTTCCCATTCTCCTTCCCCTCCCAATACCTTGAGCCTCACAACATTCCCCAATTGGGAATGCCACAGTCTCACTGGCTCCAGACGGTTTGGAGTAGTTGAGACTCTTGTACGTTGTTCATATAAAAAAAAATTACAGTGATCTACGCTGAATTACCGTGAATTTCGGTTAATTACGGTAAATTACAGTTAATTACGGTTAATTACGCTGAATTACCCTGAACTACGTTGAATTACAGTGAATTCACAGGAACTTCGGAATTTGCAGATAAAATACAGGGTACAACCATTAAGTTTGATTCGGTAGATTAATGTAAAAAAATAAAAAAATACTGATTTTAAATAAATTATGGTTTTGCAGAGAAAAAAGGTTGGGGAAATTATATGTATTGCCGAATTAAAAGAAAAACAATTGGGAAAAAAAACATTTTTTTGATTATCGTATAAAGATGGTGAATAACCGACAACGTGTTTTAGGTTCTAATAAATAACGATGAATTCACATGAACTACAAAATTTTACCATAAAATATTATGAAAAACCGTCACGTTCTTAACGATAACGGTGAATTAAGTATGTGGATTTATGTATGTAGAAGTGATGATAACATATGTCGCTTCCTGCTCCTTTAGTTGACGGTTTGGACAGCGTTACAGCGTCCATTATCAGGGGTTGTGGATATGTGTGTATATACGGATATAGAAGTGATACAGTACTGCGGTTTTACCTCTTGTAGCCAACGTTTCGGACTGCGTTATAGTATCCATCATCAGGGCAGATGCGTAGATTATAGTGAAGTGCGCATTTATTTATGTGGAAGTGATACCGTGTTGGCGCTTTCTCCTCCTTTGCCCAACGTTTCAGACAGCGTTTCACTATCCATCTTCAGGGCAGATGTGTAAGATTGTGGTGAAGTGGGAAGGGATCGATCTTGTTGAAATATTTTTGTGTGATTATATATTATTTTAAGAACAAGAAAATATACTATGTTTATATGAAGAAGAAAGTTAATAGACTGGTGGTAGTATGAGGTGAGTAGGTATCTGAAGTTATTAAGGCTCGATAGATCGCCGGTGTGACTTTATGGAGTGTGGTGCAGAGTTCAAGATGTCAAAATTTTCTACACCATTTGAAACAATTTAAAGTTTTTGTTTTAATATCATAATAACGCCGTCAACTTGTTATTATTTTTCAACGTGTAATAATAGGGTGAACATTCGTTTCCAAAAGATAAAGATTTGACTGCGAAATGGATTAATTACAATTCATTTTATTATTTTCAATTCTCTTTATTATTTCTCGTTATTTACGCACTGATAATGTTGAAATAATACTTCGTTTTAACTGAATTACTTAAAAAAAATAACTATTTGTGTCGGCTGAATTGTAAAGTAATGAATTTTTAAAGCTTGCTAAAATTTCGCGTTGTTGTAATGTTTTTTCTTGGCTTTTAAACACAAACTAAAACCTAAAAACCAGTTTAATGTATAATGCAATTTATTTATTATATATAAAAACAAATTTTTAGGTTACTAGTTTGTAGAAAAGAAAAAAAAAAACTTGAAAACTGGTTTGATTTGTAAAACTTTGCTATGACTTTTAAACAGCTAAAAGAAATAATGAAAAGATCATTTTAATACGGAACATTTTCTTCTCAGGAAGTAATCACTTACAATCAAACCAAAAATAATCCAAATAAGTCGGCCAAACGGCCCAGATAACATAAATGTTGACGTGTTTTGGAAATCTGATCATTATAACACAGATGTTTATTATTGTTCATACAGATGGCTGCAAATAGTCATCGAAAAGACATTTATATTCATTGAAAGAAGGACCGCCTTCCCTGGCGGATTTTTTCTGAAGCTGCTCAGAAAACGACTCATTACAGCAGTCGTTGTTTGAAGTCAAATTGGTTGACAGTTCTTTAATTTAGGCTAATGCATGCTCTAATGCACAGCTTTTGTTGTGTCTAACGCAACCTTGCTCAACTTACGCCAATTACCAATACCTACGTGTAAGTTGGGGAATCCACTTGACAAAATTCACCGCGGCTAACCAAGAAACCTTTGAGCTGTCAATTTGACATTGTATTTCGAAGGCATTAATAAAAATAATTCCATATTTTAAAGTACGGATTACCGATATTTTGGTTATTGATAACCGGTTTGTATAGAGGAAGCAGCATCAGACAACAGATTCAGACGAATAACGACGATTCCCTCAACCGTTTTCAAATTTTCTTAATTTCAAGGTCAAGGTACAGTCACAATTTTGTTACGTACTTATTTCCAACCGAAACGGAATATTATACGCTTATATAATTAGACTTCCGTTATAACAGTATTCTGTTTCAGGAATTTTTTTCGAGTTTGAACTAATTACCATAACCCTACCACAGCAGTGCCATGGACCTACTAAATCCGGAGACTGTTTCTATTAAGATGGAACCAAGGCTCCAGGAAGAAGGTGGAGACGAATTGACGTGTACGGATATAGATATCGACCTCCCGGAGGTGAAGAAGGAATGTTTCCATTATGCCGAGAGTACTCCGACAGTCGGTAAGTTGCATTGCATATGCAAAAGGTATAGGATGTTAAAGTCGCATGTTCAGAATCCACATCCATTTTGAAACGTTTTGCAGAACGGACATAATATGCTTGTTCACGACGTTCTTTCTTGCCGTAAATATGTTATTTGGTATTTACCTTAAAATGTATCTTTACTGGAAACTGCCAAACTAAGCAAACTTTTATCTTATATTGCTCACAAGATGTTTCAGTTTCCTCAGTTTTTACTAAAACCATTTACAAATATATATAAATGATTCAATAAAACCGTATTCTGTAAATATTTCCAGTTGGAATTGAATTTTTTTTTAGATTCATAAAAATAAATAAAAAATATTTAGATATGCGGAGATATAAAATAATGCACTTTTTTTGCTAGTTTAATAAATAAAAACGCGTAACTATTGAGGGGGAATTGATGCGCCACGTTCAGTTTTTATAATATAACATTAGACAACAGTTCAATGCCTAGTGCCAAGGTAAGTAGGCCGTAGTGTAAGGCGTTCTCAAACGATTATTTTTTCGTAGATTTTCCATGTGGATTGTCTTTTTCTTTGGAATTTTCTAAAGAAAAAGACAACTCATAAGCAATCTGGATGTATAAACGTATCGTGCAAAGACGTTCTTTCACGATACTTTTTTTCATTCTGATTGGACGTGAGTTGTCTCATTCTATGGAAATTTCTACGTAAAATTCCATAGAAAAAGACAATCCACATGGAAACTGGACGAATAAAAGCATCGTCTAAGAAAGTCTTTAGTTTTGGATTATTCCTTTATTAACCCAAACTAAGACCATAACAACCAATTCTTTAAATTTCCATTTTATGCAGTTGGCACTCCACGTCAATGACACGCCGTTCTAACAATATTAAAGATGGCGTCAATTCTGTTTCAATATTTAGGGTCGTTTCGGGTAAAATTGGACCATTTTCAGATATTTTCTTGTAATATATATATTTCGGATAGGATAAGTTGCAACTATTTGAGTTATTAGGTGTTCATGCTTTTTTATATGAATACCGCACAAGAGTCCCAAACTGCTTCCAACCGTCTGGAGCCAGTGAGACTATGGCATTCCCAATTGCGGAATGTTGTGAGGCTGAACGTATTGTAGAGGGGAAGGAGAAGGGGGAGAGGAAGGTGAGGAAATACCTGGCTATTCAAACAACGTTTCAATTCTGAATGGTGGCCTTATACCAGAGCGATACTGAGAGTATCTTCCACTCTGGAACGTGCTCAAATATACTATATATTATTTTTAAATGAATTAATTGTGAAACAACACAAATTAATTAAATCAAATTTACTTGCGCACGCTGGGATTTGAACCCGCGACCTTCGGATTCGTAGTCGAGAGACTTACCCCTCGACCATGGAGGCCGTCAAATTGTGCTATTGGGTAACATAATTCTATATATTCCTGGTGAAGAAAGCATCTCTTTCGAAACATTTTTTTTTTAAAATAAAAATATGAGTTGTTCTAGCGAGTCCCAAGTGGAAATATTTACCCATTATTCTATTAGCTGTAAACATTAAAACCGTTGTGAAGTTATTCAAGACCAAATGCTTTTTTCCATCTAGAAGCATCGGTCCTCCAAGTCGGGGAATTGGTGTCCTTATTTCATAAATTTTCTCGGTTTCCAAATTCTCTGTTCTGCGTGCATTATTTTAAGTATTTTTTAAAATAATAAAAAAACAATATATTTTGCTGTACTACTCTCTGGCGTAGGACGACCGTAATTTAAAATGTGATACGCAGTTCGTATTGACGTTTATATGTACGCATTGTTGTTTTGTTTTTCCAGGATGCATTAATGTGGAGACTGTTGCCATCAAGGCTGAACCAGGACCCCGAGAAGATGGAGGAGGAATTCCTCATACGGAAATAGACATAGACCTCCTGGATGTTAAAAAGGAAAGCTTAGAGCACTCTGATAGAATTACGCAGACGGCAGGTAAAACCAACTTTTGTTTTTACAATTCGTGCCCTCCTAATTTTACCGTATTTTTAAAATGAAATTACTTTGCTTAAAATTGTTAGGCTTTATCCGTTATCATTTGCAGACTTCAAGACACCGCACTTGCGCACTCATACAGGAGACACACCTACAAGAGGAGGTCTGAAAAGTTTCATTCTGATTAACAGTGGAGAAAAACCTTTTTCATGTTCTATCTGCAAATTTTCGTTTTCTCGAATGGGACATCTAAGAAGTCACTTGCTGACTCACAGTGGAGAAAAACCTTTTTCATGTTCCAGGTGCACTTATTCTTGTTCTAAAAAGGAAGGTCTAAAAAGTCATTTTCTGACTCACAGTGGTGAAAAGCCTTTTTCATGTTCCGACTGTAATTATTCATGTTCGCGAAAGCCTTCTTTGAAGCGACACATGTTAACTCACAGAGGAGAGAAACCTTTTACATGTTCTATCTGATATATTCGTGTTCTACAGAGGGAGGTCTAAAGCGTCACGTTCGGATTCACAGTGGCGAGATACCCTTTTCATCTTCCGACTGAAACCGTTTTCAAGTTTCATCTGCAGTTGTCATTTTCTCCAGAAGGACATAAGAAGGGACTTGCTGACTCACAGTGGAGAAGAACCTTATTCATGTTCTTAGAACAACTGTTATTGTTCTCAAAGGATATCTCTAAGAAGTCACTTGCTGACTCACAGTGGAGAAATACCTATATCATCTCCAGAGTGCAAATTTTCATGTTCTAAAAGGGACATTTGAAGGGACACGTGCTGACTCACGGTGAATGTAAACTCTTTTTTGTTTCAAGCGTAACCTTTCGTCGTCACTTTCCTGAATATTTGGGGTGCATTTATGAGTGGAAGTGAAGGGGTGCATGGATCAGATTTTCTTGTTGTGTATGCTCACAGAGAAGTTTCTGGCAAAAAAACATAACTCTTTCTATGCCGTTGTAGATCCAGAAAAAGCGTTTGACCGAGATGACAGAAACAAGAAATGGAAGGTGTAGTCCACGTATGGAGCGAATACAAATCTTATACAGCCAATCGTGTCTGTACGCGGGAAGCGTTGCATGTGTTAGGGTAAACGTTGATTTTACGGGCTGGTTTGATATCACTAAAGGTGTTAAGCAAGGCAGCGTAATGCACCGTGATTATTCAATCTGTACATGGATAATTGAATCCAAGATTTGAAAGAGGTGGACTTGGACGCGAAAATGAGTAATCTGGAAGTATGTTTCCTGTTGCTGTATGCTGATTGTTACAGTATGGAAGATCTACAGTCACTCTAGATCTACAATACCCTCGTGTAAGTTAGGGAATCCACTTGACAAAATTCGAGGCGGCTAACCAAGAAACCTTTGAGCTGTCAATTAGACATTGTATTTCGATGGCATTCATAAAAATAATCGGAAATTTTAAAATACGTATTACCGATATTCTGGTTATTGATAACCGGTTTGTATAGAGGAAGCAGCTTCAGATAACAGATTCAGACGAATAACGACGATTACCATATTATTTCATCCAGTAGGTACTGAACACAAAGTCTACCACAAAAATGCGGTTTCATTTTAAAGCGAGAGGCTTCTGCGGGTTTTATATGTTCAATTCTGTGATTCAGTTTCCATATGAACCTGTTTTTTTCAAATGAAATCGGGATGAAAGGGGGATGTGTTATGTTTTTATTACCTAGGATCAAGTCTGTATCTTTTACGTTAGCTAACGCAAGTTAAATCGACCATAAATAACACATTTTGACAGCTTGGTAGTTCGTATCGGGCTAAAAAATATGTCCTCGTTTAAGTTAAGAGACAAATCCATAAAGCAAATGCAAGAAACGACGCTGTGTTTATGAAAACTGTAAAGATTTGTGTTTGACCGATTTATTTTGCGTTAGCTGCCGCAAAAATACAGACTTGGCCCTCAGATTTGGTTAGGTTAGGTTAACTTTGTTAGAAATCGCACTTCTAAATTGACTGTTCAATTGCGACAAACGGTTTGCAAATTTTTAAGACTAGCATTTTGCCGCTTGCACCCAACGGACTTTAATAGATTTTTTTTTACTCTTTCCAAACATAAATTCATATATTTATCCTTGCAAATTGATACTTGAATTTTTTTAATTATCTAATTTACACTCCACCCAGGAGGCCCTGGGGGAAATAATTTCCCTCAAGGCCTATATCATATTTGGGGATGCCGTGTCTTTTAGAGGATAGGAAGGAGTGTACTTGGGTCTTGAAGAGACCCATGTTGTGGGAGGGATGAAACACAGAGGACGGCAGATAATTCCACAACCGAGCTGTTGAACCCAAGAACAAGTTGTAGAAGCGACCCGTTCTCACTGGACAAATGTCAACCGTGTGCAAATGTTGGGCGCGCGTTTAGTGTGTTTCCCGACTACGCACCGGTGCCGAAGGGATCAAGTTCCAGTCTTTTGATAAGTTTTGCGTGGTAATTTTAAAGTGTAGGGTACACTTCAAGATGACCTTGCAATCCTACCGGCCAGCCGCCTGACGTCCAGGAAACCTTTTTGGATTGAAGGCGAAATACTTTTTCTATACTCCACCTCCAGCGCCTGATACTTATTTTACACTGAGATAGCAGCTTGCTACACTAGCACCCCAAGCAGAGCGCGTATGCGAATTTTTTTTATGCATTTTAGAAGATTTTCTGTGAAATAAAGAATATACTGAGATAAAAAATAGTAACCTAAAAGTAAGTAGTAAAAATAAGTGAAATAAACAATAACAGTGCGAGTAAGCTCGGGCCCAGCGCTCACTCAGGAGTGGCGCTTGGTACCGGTAGGTTGCGATTACCACCGTGTTGTCAAAAGCTCCCGTGACTTCTGTTATACTATATGTATTTTCGTTTTTCATATTGTCGTTTAAACAAATACGATGATCTCCTTGATAATGAATTGATGCACCAGTATAAAATGTATCGAGAGCATCTCCTGGCCCCATCCTATCGTCCTCTTCCTCTCCCCCCTTCCTATTTTTTTTTAATAAAACATCTGTACTCAACCACCGTTAGCACAAGAAACTTTGTTGGCTCACCTTTTGTTTAACTTCCTTTGTATTGAAAGGTGTTCGTTCCTAACAATTTAGAGAATAAGATTTTAATAGTTCTGCTTTATTATTAAAATGTGTTTATTTTTGGTAAAGATATAGAGATGACGTTTTTTGTATATGGACTGATACTGAAAGACAACTTGATATTTTCCTTAATTTCCTAAATAAACTCTATAAAAAGATTAAATTCACCGTAAAAAAGACAAAATTTTAGTGTTAATTTCTGAGACTTGAATTTTTCTATTGTTAATAATTAATTTGAATTTAATATATAGGTTGTTTTTTTTTTAGAGGTTTGGTTTTTAAACACCTGTGAACTGGGCTTCATGATCGTGTGATCTCACACCATTCGATTACTTTCTTTGGGGGTATGTGAAGTCACTAGTCTATGCTGATAAACCAGAGACGTTGGACCATTTGGAAGTGAACATTCGCCGTGTTATTGCCGCTGTACGGCCCCAGTTGCTCGATAAACTTGTCGAAAATTAGACTTCACGATTGCGCTCCATTCGAGCTAGCCGTGGCACTCATGCCAAAATCATATTTATACAATAATGGCATAAAATTATCCTCCTCTTCCATCATTACAGTATATATATATATTTTTTTTTTTTTTACATGAATACCCCACAAGAGTCTCAACTGCTCCCAACCGTCTGGAGTCAGTGAGACTATGGCATCCCAATTGGGAAATGTTGTGAGGCTAAAGGTATAGGGGAGGGGAAGAGGAAGGTGGGGAAATGCCTGGCTATTCAGATCTGGTCACCAAACACGGCTAAAAGCCATTTCAAGCAACGTTTCAATTCTGAATGGTGGTATTTCACCAGGGCGATACTGAAAGTATCTTCCACTCTGGAACGTGCGCAAATATATTATTAACTCATTGGTAAGGAGTAGACTTGAGAGTGGGTCGGTGGTTTGGAGTCCACATCTGCTGAAGTGTTCCCTCATGTTGGAGAGAGTTCGAAAGAAATTTTTGAGATTTCTCCACCTGAGTATGCTCGGAATGAACCATCTGCGGATCAAACAGTACTAAACTGATTCGTAGATGGTTCGAAAACTCGGCTATCATGGAGAACATCAATTTCTATGTTTCCGATTGTTGTCTCTGTTATCAACAGGTTAGATTGTTTTATCTCGGGGCCTGCAGGAACAACTTGCCAACGGCCATGTCGGTGGGGAGGGCAATCTTGGTGTTAAATGGAATCACTTCAGATATCGACATATTTAGTATCGACGAAGTTGCGCTTAAATAGAAAATAATTAATTTATTATTTAAAGCTACATGTATAATACCAGTATATTTTGTATGAAATTTATAGAAATTATATAATGTCCTCCTCCTTTTCTTACTTTCATTTATTTTTTATTATTACTTTGTATGTTGTACATCCTGTCTTATTTAATAAAGAAAATGTTTAAAAATGCTTTAAAAACTAATTTTTTTAGAGGAATAAACTTAATTGAATTAAATTGAATCATTAGCTTCCCAGTTTCAGTAATGATGGCATATTTTTAGATTGTAGTGAATGTTTGTAAATATAGATATTAGTATCATAAATAGAGCAAATCATTTTAAACCTATTCTTCCATGTGTAGTAGTGTACTGTATCGTGAGACTACTGTAGAGTAATAAGGGACTGCGGGCGGTTGTTTAAAACTTGTTCTTGCCAGTTAGAACCATTATTGGTGGCTACAAATAGATTCAAATTTACCCTCTTTAAAACGGTTTGTATGTATTTTTTTGGTGTTATCCAGACATGGCATTGATATATCCTTTGTAATACCTATAAGTAATGACCGAATTCACAGACATAGTTTCTAAAATGTGCATTTCGAGTATAATAATTCCCAGACTAGACAGGCCATAAAAAAATGCACAAAGGCTAGCCGCGCATATTGTTTTCTCCTTATAAACATCATGTTTATCGTATTGCGTAATAATATTATCATTTTTTCGGAATAATAAATTATTCCACTCACCCAAGGGCCAGTTGCATCAAAAATAGTTAAAGTAAGGTTTAAAGTTAAATATTTGAACTGAGTTCAAGCCTCAAACTAAAGTTAATCTACAATTCAACACAATTGAGTTAAATCAACATAAAAAAAATAGTTTCAGGTTAACAATGCTGCCATCGAAAATGCTTCCAATTATCCTTTGGTTTGATATATTTAATCATATAAACCAGAGGTTCCCAAACTTTTTTTTGTCGTAGACCCCTTGCCATGTTTTTCGGTTTTTGATAGACCCCATACTTACCTTTTTTTATATGAGTACCGCACAAGAGTCCCAACTGCTCCCAACCGTCTGGAGCCAATAAGACTATGGCATCCCCAATCGAGGAATGTTGTGAGGCTGAAGGTATTGGGGAGGGGAAGGAGAAGGGGAGAGGGAGGTGGGGAAAATACCTGGCTATTCAGATCTGGTCACCAAACACGGCTAAATGCCATTTCAAGCAACGTTTCAATTCTGAATGGTGGTTTTTCACCAGGGCGATACTGAGAGTATCTTCCACTCTGGAACGTGCGCAAATATGCTATATAATATTTTTAAATCAATTAATTGTGAAACTACACAAATTAATTAAATAAAATTTACTTACGCACGCCTGGATTTGAACCCGCGACCTTCGGATTCGTAGTCGAGAGCCTTACCCCTCGACCATAGAGGCTGTCGTACCCGATTATTGATTTTTCATAATTTTCATAAATAAACTGTAGTGAAGTTTAGTGATAAAAACTTAAAGTTAAAACAAATGTTAAGTTTTATACATTTATTAATTGAATTTAAATTAAAACTACTCAAAATAAAATTTTGTATCTGTTATATAAAATAAACGTAACATAAAATAAACATAAAATAAACTAAGCAATAAGTAAATGTTTTTAGTGGGAAGAATGAACCTGATGCTTTAATAATAAATTATCAACATTTGGCGTCAATTTTGTCAGGTTTAATCTTAAATCTCCTCGGCCAAGGATGTACAGTCTTTTTCTTTTTTTCGTTAGGAGATTGGTAACAGCGCTGAACCCCCTTTCCACTAGGTATGACGATGGAAAGGAAATTAAAAATTTTCTCGCTATATACTGTACAATCTAACAGCATCACGTTAAACGTTTCTATTCATTTGCAAAAACTACCTACATACTTTCTAATGTAATTTATTCTTTTTTTAGGCCTATCAAGAAAAAGAAAATCCACAACGCCAACTTGTTAGTTAAGAGTGATCGCACAAAAATGGCGCTATACAAATCATCAAAATATTATTATTCCATTGCCACCTGGCACCTAGACATGGCTTGCAGCCCGGACGTCTTGTTCACATCGTGTGGGAAATGAAACTTATTCTGTTGATATATTTAAATTCAATAACATTCCTCCATTAAAAAGTAAATTCATATGCAAAAAATTGGTTGGATACTATGTATAAACAGAAAGTTGATTTGGTTTACATAACATATTTTGACATAAATAAATTATTATTTGAAATCCATAACCAGCGAATACTATGTATACCTAAAAGTAATATTGTTTATAAGGCTTATAATATAGTAAACCTTAAAAAGCATCGCCATCAAATTCCGAGGTGATCCCTTCCATGGATATCTGCATGGCACCTTGCATCCATGTGGCGTTATCACTGAGTTTGGTCGATGGGGGGCCGCCTCCAGTCCTTCGACGTTCCTTCATAAATTGTGATGAATGGAAACCATTTAACCAATTATTTTAATTTTCATACAATTCATCAATGACATTACATGCAATCCAAGACTTGGGAAAATAGTGTGTGAAAATCTACAAACCTTTGTGGCAGACTTCTTCATGTTTTCAAACTTGCTTCTCAATTGTTTCGTCGTACGCAATCGGATTGAAGGGCAAGTAGCGTTGAATCGATTGGCCAATAATTCCCCAGTCTGCCCCTTTTCCTTAACGTGAACGGCGTCGCTTTTCTTGTTCAAAGGTATATTTTGATGAGAATCTAATAAATTTCTCAAGAAGATAACGTCTTCGGCGCTGAAGTTCGAAGATCTCTCTCTAAAAACAAAGTTTTTGTTATTGAAAAGAAAATAATTTACCAAATCGAATCAAATGTACATAACACGATAATATTATCTACTTACTTTATGACGGTATTCATTTCTATCGACTTAAGTCTTATTACAGTTTAACTTTGAAATAAATGTAGAACACGTCAAGGCCACTAGTGTCTACTTTAATAATAGACAACGTAAAGTTCGCGCGGCTAATCTGCAGTGTTGGCAAAAAAAAAAGTTTGTTTATATGATTTAAATATATCAAACCGAAGGATAATTGAAAGCAATTTCGATGGCAACCTTGTTAACTTTAAACTAACTTTTTTTATGTTGATTCAACTCAATTGTGTTGAATTGTAGATTAACTTTAGTTTGAGGCTTGAACTCAGTTAAAATATTTAACTTTAAACCTTACTTTAACTATTTTTGATGCAACTGGCCCTTAAGGGTGAGTGGAATAATTTATTATTCCGAAATAATGATAATATTATTACGCAATACGATAAACTATTTTTGATGCAACTGGCTCTTAATCAGATATGATTGGGTCTTTGATACATTAAATTCGATGAGGTTATTTTTAACCCAGGAGGAAAACATCTCGATGTAACCGTACATTCTCTGCTTCAAAGCTCTCCGAGCCGTTGGAGTTTGTTTGCCCTTTGGGGGGCTAGTCAAACAAAAATCTATCATGGACTGTACTGTCGTCCGCATAACAATGAATTGGTGAACATGTCAATAAGTCATTAATGTGTATGACATCAAAAATCTTTGCTTTAACTGTGTTTTACACGGTTATTAGTTTCATACCATCGATTGAATTTCATACAGATTGGCGGATACAGTTGCCATTGAAGGTGAAATAACGTTTTGGGACGGTACCCAATCGTCGAAAAATGGTAGCGCAAACCGACATGTGTCAAAAACAGTCAAAAAGTATTCCCGAAATTCACGATACCGAATACAAACAATCGTTCTCAAAGTAATACACGCGGTCAGCTCTACCTATAAACTTCTACCAACATTTTAAATATTTTCCGAAATAAACACGAAACATTTCTGCAAAATATGTTAAAAAACTAATTCCGTAACGATAATATCTGCCGTCAATAATGCGCCATAAACTGTACGAAAATCGGTAAAAACAACAGAATAAATTTTTTATTTTATCTCGAATCCATACGAAAATTCAACCGGTGTGGAAACTGGACAAAAAGGAGAATTTAAATAAAATTCTGAATATTTTCCGTAGCTCTTTTCGTTCCGTACCTACTTGAAAGTTAGTTCGATATCACTGTCTATGAATCAAATATTGTCTATTCCTAACCTAGCTATTAATCGTTGACGCATTCTTTCGTCAATCGTTTCATCCTGTTTCCAAACTCTAGTCTAATTCTACATGATATTCCTTATACTGCCCCACAGTTATCGTTATCACCCCGTTTTTGGTATGTTTTGTTACTGAAATTTTCTACACGAGTAATTACTGTGTTCATTTTGGTTGCATATTCAATTACAGCAGCCGTTGTATGAAGTCATACTGGACGACCGTTGTTCTTTAATTCCGGCTAATGCATGCTCTATTGCACAACTTTGCTGTATCTAACGCGACCTTGATCAACTTACGCCAATTACCAATATCTACGTGTAAGTTAGGGAATATACTTAACAAAATTCAACCCGGCTAACCTAGAAACCTTTGAGCTGTCAATTTGACATTGTATTTCGAAGGATTTAGAAAAAAATACGGAATACCGATATTTTGGTTATTGATAACCGGTTAGTTTAGAGGAAACAGCATCAGACAACAGATTCAGGCGAATAACGACGATTCCCTCAAAATCAAAGTTTCTTAATTTCAAGGTCAAGATACAGTCATAATTTTGTAACGTCCTTATTTTCAACCGAAACGAAATATTCAACCTTTATACAATTAGACTTCCATTATAACAATATTCTCTTACAGAATTTTTTTTTCGTTTTTAAACTAACTGTCATTACCCCACCACAGCAGTGCCATGGATCTTCTAAATCCGGAGACCGTTTCTATTAAGTCGGAACCAGGGCTCCATGAAGAAGATGGAGATGAATTGACGTATACGGATATAGATGTCGACTTTCCGGAGGCGAAGAAGGAATGTTTCCAGTATGCCAAGAGTACTTCGACAGCCGGTAAGTTGCATTGCATATGTAAAAGGTATAGGATGTTAAAGACGCATGTTCCGAATCCACATCTATTTTGAAACATTTTGCAGAAAGGACATACTATGCTTATTCACTACTTCCTCCCTTGCCGTAAATATGTTACATGGTATTTACCTTAAGATGAATCTTTTCAGGAAACTGCCCAACTTAACTTACATTGCTAAAAAATTGCTTCAGATTCCCTAGTTTTTACTTTTTTTTTTACATGAATACCGCACAAGACTCCCAACTGTTTACATCCTTATGAAACCGGTGAGACTATGGCATCCCCAATAGGGGAATATTGTGAGGCTGAAGGCATTGGGGAGGGGAAGGAGAAGGGGGAGATGATTGTGGGGAAATAACTGGCTATTCAGATCTGGACACCAAACACGGCTAAAAGCCATTTCAAGGATCGTTTCAATTCTGAATGGCGGTCTTTCATCAGGGCGATACTGAGAGTATCTTCCTCTCTGGAACGTGTACAAATATGATGTATATTATTTTAAAATTATTTATTTCTGAAACAGCACAAATTAATTAAATAAAATTTACTTGCGCACGCCGGGATTTGATCCCACTACCTTCGTATTCATAGTCGAAAGCCTTACCCCTCGACCATGGAGGCCGTCAAACTAAAACCATTTACAAATAAATATATGTAAATGATTTAATAAGTATTAAGGGAGAATTGATGCCGCCATGTTCAATTTGCATAATATGACATTAAGCGGCTTCCACTCGAGTAGGTGGCCTAACTGCTGGGTGGCCCGACCGAAATTGCGTTTTGTCGCCACACGGCCACGCTTCTAGTTGCTACATTTGCCAGTAATCATGTGAACATCGGCGGAAGCGCACGCACCTTACACGAACACTTCCATGTTCAACATAGAAACAAAAAATTCGCACTGACGCTTGACAGCTTCAATAGCTATTATATTGATATTACCAATCCAAAAAAGGACCATCTATTTTAATTATTTTTTGCTTATTTGGGGGTTATAAATTGCATTTTCGCCACTCCGCCACCCCCTCGTGTTGAAGCCTCCTTTGACAACAGTTCCATCCGTAGAGCCAACTGTAAATAATAAATATACTGTAGCTTAACGCGTTCTTAGACAAAAAAAAAATTCGTTCAGTTTCCATGTGGTTGTCTTTTTCAATGAAATTTTCTAAAGAATTTTCCGTAGAAAAGGACAGGTCATGAGCAATCTAGATGATTAAAAGATCATGTGAGAACGACTTTATTTTGGGATTATTTTTTCTTTATTAACCAAAACAATGACCATAACAACCTATTATTTAAATATCCATTTTATGCAGTTGGCAATTTCGACAAAGGTCAAATGACACATCATACTAACAACATTAAAGATGGCGTCAATTCTATTTTATTATTTAGAGTCGCTTCGGGTAAAATTGGACCACTTTCAGATATTTTCTTGTGATATATATATTTCGGGTAGAACAAGCTGCAACTATTTGAGTTATTAGGTGTTCGTTCCATTGGGTAACAGTATTCTATATATTCCTGATGAAGAAAGCATCGCTTTCGAAACATGTAGATATATCTGTGTATATCAATAAAGTGGTGAATACAATGTATTTTGTTGTAGCTCTCGGAGAAGGACAACCGTAATTTACAATGTGATACGCTGTTCGTATTGACATTTATATGTACGTATTGTTTTTTGTTTTTCCAGGTTGCATTAATGTGCAGACTGCTGCCATCAAGGCTGAACCAGGACCCCGAGAAGAAGATGGAGGAGGAATTCCTCATTCGGAAATAGACATAGACCTCCTTAATGTGAAAAAGGAAAGCTTAGGGCATTCTGATAGAATTACCCAGACTGCAGGTAAAACTAACGTTTATTGTCAATTTAACAATTCGTGCCCTCCTAATTTTACCGTATTTTTTTAAAGGAATTTTCTGTGCGTAAAATTACTAGTCTTTATCTCTTTTGCAGACTTGAAGACGCATCCTAGGGGGAAACGATTCTCTTGTCACCATTGTAACTACTCCTGCTCATACAAGTCTCCATTGGAACGGCACGTGCGCACTCACGCTGAAGATAAACCTTACTCATGTTCCAACTGCACCTATACGTGTTCTACGAAGGGAGCTCTAAAAACTCACTTTCTGACTCACAGTGGACAAAAACCTTTTTCATGTTCCATCTGTAAATTTGCGTTTTCTCGAAAGGGATCTCTGAAAATGCACTTACTGACTCACAGTGGAGAAAAACCTTTTTCATGTTCCATCTGCAAATTTTCGTTTTCTCGAAAGGAACACCTAAAAATGCACTTCCGGACTCACAGTGGAGAAAAACCTTTTCCATGTTCCATCTGTAAATTTGCGTTTTCTCGAAAGGGATCTCTGAAAATGCACTTACTGACTCACAGTGGAGAAAAACCTTTTTCATGTTCCATCTGCAAATTTTCGTTTTCTCGAAAGGAATATCTAAAAATGCACTTACGGACTCATAGTGAAGAAAAACCTTTTTCGTGTTCCATCTGCAGCTATTCGGGTTATACAAAGGGATATCTAAAAAGTCACATTCTGACGCATCGTGAAGAAAAACATTTTTCATGTCGCGACTGTACATTTTCGTGTTCGCGAAAGCAGTCTTTGAACCTTCACATGTTGACTCACAGTGGTGACAAACCTTTTACATGTTCCATCTGCAAATTTGGTTTTTCTCAGAAGGGAAATCTAAAAACGCACTTGCTGACTCACAGTGGAGAAAAACCCTTTTCATGTTCCATCTGCAATTATGGATTTTCTCAAAAGGAACATCTAAAAACGCACTTACTGACTCACAGTGGAGAAAAACCCTTTTCATGTTCCATCTGCAAATTTGGTTTTTCTCGGAAGGGAAATCTAAAAACGCACTTGCTGACTCACAGTGGAGCAAAACCCTTTTCATGTTCCATCTGCAATTTTGGATTTTCTCAAAAGGAACATCTAAAAAGTCACTTGCTGACTCACAGTGGAGAAAAACCTTTTACTTGTTCCGTCTGCCAGTATGTATGTTCTAGAAAGGGACATTTAAAAATCCACATGCTCACTCATACTGGAGAAAAACCTTTTTCGTGTCCCGACTGCAACTATTCATGTTCTCAAAGAGGATCTTTGAAGAATCACATGCTAACCCACACTGGACAAAAACCGTTTTCATGTTCCGATTGCAATTATTCATGTTCACAAAAGTCGTCCTTGAAAACCCACATGCTGACTCACAGTGGAGACAAACCTTTTACATGTCCCGACTGCGACTATTCATGTTCTCAAAGAGGATCTTTGAAGAATCACATGCTAACCCACACTGGACAAAAACCGTTTTCATGTTCCGAATGCAATTATTCATGTTCACAAAAGTCGTCCTTGAAAACCCACATGCTGACTCACAGTGGAGAAAAACCTTTTACCTGTTCCGTCTGCCAGTATTTATGTTCTAGAAAGGGACAATTAAAAATCCACATGATGACTCATACTGGACAAAAACCTTTTTCATGTCCCGAGTGTACGTCTTCATTTTCTCGGAGAGGACCTTTAAAAAGTCACATGTTGACTCACAGTGGAGAAAAACCTTTTTCATGTTCCAGCTGAAACTTTTCATGTTCACAAAAATCGTCCTTGAAGAGACACATGCTGCTCACAGCGGAGAAAAACCTTTTTCATGGTCCAACAGTTAATAGTCATGATTAGATAAGTATCCTTGAAGACCCACATATTGACTCACAGTCGAGAAAAACTTTTTTCATGTTTCGAGTGCAACATTCAAGTTTTCGAAAGAACAATTTTAAGAGACACTTGCTAACTCACAGTGGATAAAAACCGTTTTCATGTTCCCCAAGGGGGCTCTTTGAAAAGTCACATGCTGACTCATACCTGAGAAAAACCTTATTCATTCTCTGTTTGCTATCTTTGATGTTCTTAATGGAGTTCTTTGAAGCATCACATGCTGTTTCGCACTGAGGATAAACTTTTTTCATTTTCCAATTCCAACATTTCTCGTTATCAATGTAACAGTTGAAAACTCACATGCTGTCTCGCATACCCTATGTTCCAAGTGTAACCACTGGTATTCATACTACGGAAATTTATTACGTCATCCTTAAGACATTCTCACTGACTAATATTGAGCCAGCTTCATATGATTGCTGTTAACCATCTCATTCCCTCCTTAACATCGAACCCTCCTTCTAAAAATAATTAAAAAAGCAAGAATATGATGATTATAACGCGTGATTAGAAATGGACTCGACCGTGAGTTGTCTGTCTGTCAACACGGTGCAGGCGGGACCACTCGAAGGCTCAGATGAGGGCTGCATCGATGCCCCTCTCCGCCAGCAGTCTGAACCTTAACCCCGTAAAGCTTGGATCGTACGACGCTATCGGTTTGATATACTCGTAGATCCGATTATTGCACCTAATTGTGTACCAAATGCAAATTACCTAAATGCGTAATTAAATCCTGAGATCATCATTCGTGTTTTTATTTAACATTTACATTCAGAAGCGGAATAGACCATGAATATGCTCTATTATTTCGCCAAAAGTTTAAAAAAGGGCTGATCTCTTTGGTTTAAAAACAAAGCCACGCCAATACTAAAAAAAGTGAGACATTCTGACAGTTTTTGTCGAATGGAACGCATCTGGTGTACGGATAGTTATTGTTTTTTTTTGAGACCTTGGTAATTTGTTCGATTTTGTGATATTTTTCATTAAATTGTCGTGTTCGAGGTACTCAAAAAGATAAAGGAATCATTCTTTACATAAACAATGGAAGGGACGTTTTCTGTAATTGCCCGAAAATGGTTGGTTTATAAGTAGTCACTTGTTTACTGAATGAGTTCAAGTAAGCCGTTGTGAGCTATAAGTAATAATCGAGTGCATTTTATTAAGTGCAATAAGTGATGCCGAAAATATGTGCGCTTGACAAAGCTGAAGTGCCGAAATCTGGACTTCCAAGGCGTTTAGATGATGACGCCGAACCCCTAGGGTTGCGTTTGAGAGATTTCTGGAGGCCAGATTAGAGAGGATGCTGGAAAAATATTTAAGCGAAGGCAATAATGCATCAAGGAATCCGAGGGCACATTTGATTGCGTCTGAATCTTCTGTTCAACGAAATCAAGCCGGATTAGAAGATATACCTATACGGTGGAAAGTTTATTTCACTAGTTTGTTGTTCAAGTGTTTGGAGAAGTTTGGGGCTGATAATATGACTATACTAAGGTTTGTTATGAGAGTAGTATAATCAACATGACGAATAAGATATGTTGTGGATCGTAGTAGGCGTTGTAACACACATTTACGAATTTTATTGGATGCGCCGACGACTTTGTGGAATTCATGTGAAGAAAGAAACGATACGATGGAACGATAACACACGATATTCATGAGAAAAGACTGATGTGGACGATATGTATGACGAACGGATGACGAGGCTACCCCGTCCCGTACCTAATTCAAGAATTGCCTTGTACATACCATCTGCGGCGCATTGAGAAGGTAAGAGGGAAGACGATGATGGAGCCATGCCGAGACCGGCATGATCTACTTCACTTGTGGCAAGCCAGATCAAGTGGCTGTGGAAAGAGGGAGCAGGAGAAGTGTTGTTTCACATGTGTCAAGCCTAGGAACCGTGGTGACACATACTACAACATGAAGGTTGGATTCGGTAAAAAGGGCATGGAGGGACAGGTACCTAAAAGTTTGTGCATTTATTAAATTGACCGTAGCACTTGATGGATTGGAGCATGGGAGATATATTAATAAGATGGTCATTAACCGGATGGAGCACTATTTGGTAATTAATGTATGGTGTCCAACTGAAGGAGAATTTGGAAGTTTCTCCGACAGCGAGGATAATTATTTCAGGTGATTTAGAGGTAAAATTGTTTATAGTAAATGCATTCATGTAACGATGTATTCGTTTCCCTTGATACGGCGCATTGTGAAGACGATCGTTTTAGATGGTTCATCTAACTACGTGATAACATCCCGGTGCTACGATCTAGAATATAGCGATCTATAAGTTGCAGTATTATGTATGTTATTACATAAGCAGCTGACTTGAATGTCGATGAGGTGACAAGGAGAATATGGGCATATGACAGGTACTTAGGTGATTAGATATATTGAAGGCGACCTATTAAAAGCCACATGGACTGGCCTCTGTTGGGCAGAGTTGTGCAGATAAGGTCAATGACCTTGCAGTAAATGGAATCAAAAATGACAATCTGGTCAGTTTTTAGAAGCGCCGCTATCTATTCTAATTAGAAAGTGTCAGCTGATTTTATGCTGTGTGATTGCAGGCGATAAGAGCCACATATTCTATTAAGAAAATAACATTTATGACTGGTAGCCAATACCAAGACTTTGGGTGATTAACCCCAGAAAGATAATCTTATTACATATAACGTAAAAGATAATCATACGTCTCAGAGACGTATCGCATGTAATTAACGTATTTAAAAAAAAAGCAGTGTACTTATTTTTTAAAATTAGTAATATAAATAGTTGTTTATGTGTTAATTAGTGAAATAAAACAATGATTTACTAAATATAAAATACATTTTAAAAATTACAAACAAAAATGTAAACTACCTCACAAATCAACAACAACAAAAAAACTTATTTTTTAAAGGAACTTTCAATTAACTTACAGTCTAAATGGTTACTTATTTGGCACGTTTTATCTTATATTAAACATAATAATTATTTTTATTACTTTAAATCACATAATAATCATATTAAATGCAATCAAAACACACGTCGCGTTCATGGCTACCACACACAGATTTTTTGCCCTTTATGCAAGATAACTTTGACATTCTGCGAATTTTAGAAGGACAAAATGAACAATACCTCTTCTTTTTTACAGCAGGCTCTTCTTGATCTGTCTGATCACTATTTGTAATAACCTGTGGCAGGAATTCCGATATGTTTTTCCGAACAGTTCTCTTCAAAGTTGGTGCCTCTAACCTTTTTTCCATCCATGGTGAAGTAAGCTCTGTACTCAATTTCTTCATATAATGTTTACGGCTAAGTGGCTTTTCATTCTTTGATAGAATGTTGTGACAATAAATGACATATGAGTTCACAAAACCCATGTTAAATATGCCGTAAAGTACGGCCATTGGCCATCTGTTTGTCTTTCTAGAGCAAGACATTGACGAACACATTTGGTCGAATGTGTCGACACCTCCCTTTGTCTGATTATAATACATGACCATCTGAGGTTTTCCAGCTGTTTGATTTATTGTACCGTCCTCTTCATAAGATGACAACAAATAAACCATTTTCGATGGTTTTGGTTTATATGACACGAGAGTCAAAGGACCGTCATAACAAAACGTTGATGTGCCCACAGCTCGCGATCGAGTATTTTTCATTTGTTCTGGAATCTCTCGCTTGTTTGAACGTATAGTGCCGACCAGTGTAAGTTTGTAAGGTTTCTGCAGTAATGATTTTGCCAAAACACAGACGTAAACCAGTTGTCACATGTGATGTTACGATTTGTACCATGCACCGACTTCGACAGTTCTTTGACATAAAATTCACCTTGAGGAAGACCGTTGGTATTGGTTGCCTTTTCAATGTATGCCATTTATCATATATTTAGTGCCACTATCGCATATCATAGGAATTTTTATCCCATACTTATTCGGTTTATTGGGAATGTACATCCTAAATGGACATCTTCCCCGAAATCCCAGTAGCCGCTCGTCTACGGTAAGATGTGGTCCGGGTGTGTAGTTAATTATACATTGATTTATCAACATATCCCAAACTTTTCTGACCGGTATAAATGGATCTTCTGTTTTGAGTGATGGATGTAACAATTTGTCGTCCATGCGAAGACATCTAATTAGACAATCGAACCTATCACGGCTCATGACTGCTACGCAGCGAGTATCTGAAAAAGACCTGTCAAAGAGTTTTTCCGTTGAAAGGTGGTTATCCTTCATAGCAGCAGATAATGTTAAAATTCCGATCAGCGCACGAATTTCTACTTCACTGGTATCTTTAAAAGTTGCACTAAACTTGGTTTCCGTTCCACTCTCTCTGTCTCTGACTTCTTTTTCCTGGCGTTTTAGGGAAATCTCTACGGTTAGTCCATCTCTCTATTTCACTTACTATTTCATCGGTTATAAACAAATTGAAACATAACAAAGGGTGGTAAAGGCTTTTGCACGTTCGAGTTGAACCTCTAGCCGTTCGAACAATATTTATTGCCGTGGTTCTATGGTGAATTGTACCCTTGTTTGTAGCCCAGCGATGTTTGTTTTTACCTCTGAGTTTGCCCTGAGAGGAAATAATTATACAGCTGTCTGAAGATGAAGTTGAATTCGTAACCGACACCGATTGATTTTCGGCAGAGGAGTTCTGCACATCCAAAACCTCGTCAATCAACTCGTCTTCGGTATCACTCTGCACATGTAATAAGTAATCTCCACAAACACTTTCACAGTCTGTTGACAAAACTTCTTCATCGTCCATCAATATATCCTCAATTTCATTTCTGTTTAACACTCTTCCGTTTGTCATATTGATAATAAGTAACTGAAAATAATAATAAGTTCATTTTAATACATCAGACAGAGTTACTTTTAATACATATAAACGATGTCAACAAATATGTCACAAAAGTTTCATAAAAGATAATCATACGTCTCTCGGACGTCCAATATAGTCATTTGTAGTTATTATGGGTACTTACCTTTGCGGCACTGCCGTCCCGTGTGAGCTCCGGTCGTCAACTGAGTTGGTTGAAACAGACAACACGCTGCGGCGTATAGTGAAAAAGAGACGACACTATTTTGTCGCGCTGTACGTCTCGCGGACGTAGATTATCTTTCTAGGGTTAAGGTAATTAAAATATTGAGGTATGAAGTTTGTACCTTTTCACAAAGAACTGTCAAGATATATGTCATCATCCGGAACCCCAAGACACAGTCGATGATATCTTTCAATGCCTTAATGTAGCCTTCCGTAAAGAAATATTGAATTCGTCAGTTTTATAATCATCGGCATTATCGTCAGATGAATCCACATAAGGCATAGTCATTATCATCACAGTTTTACCAGACGTATTCTGGCACACAAGCGAATTGTAGAGGAAGCGAACTGTGTTTAGAAGTTGAATTTCATCACCATATAAACAATTTTAATCAAAAAACTTAAACTCATTTCAACAAATGTATTTTAATTTAATACACCTGAAAATAATAATAAATCCAGTTCAATAGCGCAAAATCTTATATATATCCAACTTTTCCTCACTTAGTACAAACAAATTTCCTTCCCACATTAAACCCGCGTTCTATACTGATAACAGTTTAGGTAAATTACTAAAAAACACTAGAGATAGAGAGCATAAATTCAGCCACGCAGGCATTTACCAACTATGATTGTTCATCGTTCTACATAAGTAAATCAACTAGAAATATAATTATTAGAGTCACAGAACATTTAAGATGCTTAAATAATAATAACTTCTCAGAATTTGCCAATCATCTAATTTCCAAAGATCACACTTTTAACAAGGACACGGGGGTTACAATTCTTCACCGTAATAATAAAATCAATAAATTGGATAACTTAGAAGCACTCGAAATTAGAAAATCCCTACCCATTTGCTTACCCCCCATTCAAACACCTAAAATTTATGTCTTGTCAATATTCTATATCATAAGTTAGTTATAATATTCTCCTGACGAAGGAAGGGTGCTTCCGAAACCGGTAGTGTTAATAAAATAAAAGTGATCTACAAAAAAATTATATGTTTTTTATTGTAAATTATGGCGAGCCACAAAGTTAATGCTTTTTACAAGTATGAATTTATGATTATTAAAAATGATACTACAAAGTAATAATACATTTATCAATCAAATTAATGATCTATTTAATTATGTGACCATTTCAGGTTCCCCTAAATGTTGTGAAATTCCTATTTTTCAACAATAATGAATGGTTCCTTTGATTGGGCAAGACTTTTAAATAACAATACGTCCAGCTATTGATATTTGATGGCAACATGTAAGACTCTTGCCCTCTAGCGGCCCATGCTATAACCTTCCAGACTGAATTGCTATTGAAATAAACATTTTAACAAAGCTACGCGTATTTTTTTATTCATATATATTTATTAATCAATTTGATTACAGAGTATGTTCCTTAGAACCTTAACAATAGTTATAAAATTTGATTTAAGGATTTTTTAAAAAATGTTTACTTCTATACAAACGGACGCTTGTGTTTAAAAGAAGGATGAGTATTATAATGACAATAGGAGTATATTTTGAATCAATAATTAATTTGATTTAAGGAAGTGTGAATTTAAAAAAAAATGCATATTTTGAAAAAAGTATACATTCTTTAATCGCTTTTATTCGTTTTTAGGCATTTGTCGTCATAAATTTTTCTGATGTTTCCCGTTAGGCTGTTGAAGCATTTTTCCCTGGATATGTGTAATGATGTTGTGTCCATGAGGTGTACATTTCTGTGATGGGAATGCGAGTTTTTGGTGTGTACGACATACAGTAAAGAAACTATGATTATGTTTTTTCTTTCATAATTTTAATTAAATCATTAAATTCTTAAAAAATAGGGTTTGTTGGAGAATCACTTATAAAAAAAATCTTACAATTAGACGTTCCACAGTTTCAACAGGGAGTAGATAGTTTTGTATACTGCTCCCAGCTGATTACAGCGTATCGGATATTTGATTGTACTATAGCAGTGTAGACAGATTTATTTATTTTTTAAATGTTTATTAATTACATACAATGGGAACTTGTACCCGCTAAATCACTGCAAGTAGCTTGTCAGCAGGAGGTTAGTTCAACAATATTATATAATACAATAATAGATAACAATCATCATACAAATGTAGCGCAATAATAGATTAAAATAAGTACAAAAGTTGGAAAAAATATTTTAAGAAATATGAAAACAGCCTAACAGTTTTGTTATAAAGATACTAGACTCCAATTACATAATACAGACATAAATAATATTATAAATATATCAAAATATCAGAAGGTATTTAACAAATAGAGATAAAAATAATTAAACAGTATAACAGTTTTGTTACAGTAAGGATAAACTTAATACAATAGTAGCACTTAAATCATTTTAAAGATACCCGCAGCTTGCAAGGAGATATACAATCAAGAAAACCATCTTTGTTCAATAGACAATGTAAGAAAGAACAAAACAATCGAGGAAACCGTCATATAAAGTTTTAATTTAATTTTCCGTCATGTTAAATTTTCCAATGCGAGAAAGTGTCGGATTCTTAAAAATACGTAAATAATTTTTATAATTTTGGTAAACGCTTTGATTTATTTGATCTTTCCAGTTAAGGTTTTTGTGTATTATTATTCCTAAGTATTTAATTTTATTTTTGAAAATTTTAATGTGGAACAGTTTATTGTGCAGCTATTTTTATTGTGTGCTTTAAAATGTCCTCCATAGTTATATCAACAGTGTGGGGAATATCGTTTCATATTATTGAAAATGGTATAAAATTTATGATAAACTATGATGATGGTTATCAAATATCGTCAAAACACATCCGCGTGATCCTGCCAAAACCAACTTCCGTAGAAATACACCAATACGCCCAGATCGGGCACTTTACCGTACATTGAGATGGCAACCTTACCTATTGAAACTATAAATTACAATTACTTAATGAAAGAACTAAATTAATTATAACTCTCACATAGAAGACTTGTTTCTCACGGAAGTTTTAATAAAAAAAATTCTAATGGCATTACAGAGAGCCCCGATGTGGTCAGATTAATTAAATTTAATATTCTATCTAGAACTACTCCATTTAAAGTTTATTCAAAGGTAACAATAATTTCACTAATGAGTCATTCAAAAAACCACTTGTACCTAGACTTCATATAGAAGTTAATATTTTTTCAGACAGTAGATATCTTGATATGGCGAGCTAACGAAAGTTGGTTTTCACGATGCATTTTAATAGATTGTTATGGTAGCAGAAAGGCCCCTCGTTGGGAACCAGCGTTATGGTAGGCAGTTAAAACGCGTTGGAGCGACAGAGTTAAAGAAATGAATAAGATACCATCCACGTTGGTCGTCAGTGTTAAGGTTAAAAAAAACGTGGCCCCCAAGTCGGTGGCCAGTGTAATGGGAAATCAAACCCAACGATGTAGAGACGGGGTAATAATACAGAGACAGGTTAACTCACCTCAAGGACTGACGCGAGGGTCGATCTCAGGGTTCCACCAGGTTAGCTCAGTTGGTAAGGGCATCACAGCTCTCGTCTCAAAGTCGCAGATCGACGCAGTCTCATATCGGACTCAATGGGAAGGGGACTTAACTACCAATGGAAAGATGCGTGCTTTCTAGACAGGGTTTATTTTACGGGGAAAACATTTATACGTATTACATACGGGGTTCAAAACAAGGTGCAGAACCTAACCTAATCTGAGTTTCGATAATCTCTCTCGCAGGTGAATCTCAAATCGGACAATTACTATTGACGTTTTGTAGCACATACAAAGAGGAAATGGTTTACAGCTTACATGAGTTGATCGGCGCCTATCAGCACGCGCCTCTATTGCAACGGGTGGCGCCGATGGCACTCCGGGTCTCACGCGGACAGCGTCCGCTGGCTAATAGGAAGTTAATGCACTCCTCACCGATTTTACCAATTAGAGTTATGCAAAGACATTGAGTTTACAATGTAATAAATGTGAGTAAGGCAAGATGACAAAATGCCAGAAATCAAACAGGGCGGCCACGTGTCCTACGGGCACCCCGCGCGTACCTTTCGCTTCTGGGTCTGGGATCGTAATGGCGGATCGGTGGGCGTTTGCTCAGTGCGAGCCCACGCCGTAATGCGGCCGGAAGTTGTGACCGACTCGCTTGTCTCGCCGGCCAAAAACCACGATGGCGGGCGGAAACGTGTCGCTATTGGTCGGAGCGTGAAGTTAGCGACGAGCGGCTAGATGTATTTTACAACGACTAAATTCTTTTTTTTTTTTTTAAATTGTAGCTACTTTGTTACGTAACAAGATCTTCTGTGAAATACGGTCTTCATAAATTATAGATATTGATGCGTAAATCCTCCAACAGTAGGTGGCATTATATTATTCATTCATTTACTTTGCTCTTCAACAGAATGCATGACACAATTACAGCAAAAAAAAAAGAAATTAGTTGTGATTCTAATTACACGTAAACACATAAACATGTTAAAATGAATAATTTTTTTTTGATTAAAAAACCGTTGTAACTTTTTCCACTTATTTATTTTCGACCGGACCGGCTTCACCGTATCACGGGCATCCTCAGACTGGTACAATGAATACTCAATCTATGTAATTATAGTAAATTAGAGTAAAATCTATGTAATTAAAGTATCATTGTGTTTATTATAGTAAATAAAGACAATGTAATCCGTCTTCCAGGGGGTAATAAACTATCCCGAAAGTAGTTTTTAAAAACACAATAAACAGTACCGTCAGCAATAAAACAAATTTCAAACAATAAAAACAATATTAGAAAAGAAGGGAGCTCACTCCCGACATCCATGCTATATATACCATAGATTTAGTATTCATTGTACCAGTCTGAGGATGCCCGTGATAGGGCGAAACCGGTCCGGTCGTAAATAAATAAGTGGAAAAAGTTACAAAGGTTTTTTAATAAAAAAATAAATCATTTTAATATGGAATTCCACCATGAATTGACAGTTTCAAAATTAGGAATAAATAAACATGTTATCTGTAGCCATCGATTTACTTGCATAGTATCTAATTAAAATAAAACTAAGAAAATATATGAAATATTTACAAATCCATATTTGAAGTAAATGAGGTTCTTAACTCTTGGGAATATAATGGATGGAAATAAACGTATTGCATATTTTTAAATTTATTTTTATATTAACCAATAGATATCTATAGTTATCAAGGTTCTTTTTGTAGAAATCCATTTTAATTTAAAGTTTAAAGAGTGAGACAGTTTGATAATGCCTTCGAAAGGAGAAATAGCTGTCATGCATAATGATAATAACATAGCAGAACTTTTTAATAAGGATACTGTTTTTAAAAAGAAATATTTAGAGTTATTATTGAATTTGTGAAAACTTCGATGTGGTGTTTTCACAAACTGCTGGTGCAGTTAAACACGTGTGGCAGATTTAAAGTTCATATTTCTGTGTTTTTCTTGACTAGTTTTTGGGATATTGTGCTGTGTTACGCTCCCTCCTCCTGTAGACAACGTGTAGCAAAGCGTTACAGTGTCCATCATGAGGGCAGATTTGTATGCTCAATTCATTAACATTTTTCAAATGATCGTAAAATATTTCTTTTTATGGAAACATAACTGGTTAATGGTTACAATACACCAAAAAATCACTAACTAACTAACCATCAGAGGACAGAGAGGCAGGCAGAGAGGACGGACTGCCAAACAACTCGATCTTGGCAAACACATTCGCCTCAGAGATCTCATTTCTGTAGCATTCAGTCTACTTTCATCCTTCCATTCCTAACTGCCATACATTATACGTTGGAATCAGCACTCCATTGTGGACTGCTAGCTTCACTTATCTGGACAACTTAATGCTAGCGCCAACTGCATTCAGTCATCCGTTAAAGGAGTTTCCTTCATTCACCCTCCTTTCAATATTCCTATTAGTATTTCCATTTCAATTCCCAAATACATAAACTCATCGACCTGCTCCAAGTATTAATCATTCAAAACTACATTGCACACTGTTTTCGTACCCTCTCTTTCAACTTACTTTAGGCTTACTTACAATCACCATTAGCTCATTCTTCAAAGATACTTAGTTCATTCTAGATACGAGGGACTGTAAATATTCCATACTGTTAGCAATCAGTACCGCATCATCCGCATACAGCAGGCAACATACTTTCAGATTATTCATTTTCGCACCCAAGCCCACCTCTTTCAATTCTTGCATCCATGTATAGATTAAATATCACCGGTGACATTACGCTGCCTTGCTTTCGTGATTTCAAACCACACCGTAAAATCGCCATTTTCCCTAGCGCATGCAAAACTTCCTTCGTACAGAGAGGCGAATGCCTGTATAATATTAGTATTCACTCCGTACTTAAACAATGCCTTCGACAACTTGTTTCTGTTAACTCGCTCACATGCCTTTTGCAGATTGTCTCTTCAAATATCCCTTTTTAGAACATTAAAAGTTTCACTCGGAACGTTAAGTAGGTATTTCCCAATGTGAGTCGGCAGGTGCCTTTTCAGAGGTCTTTTTTCCGAATAAGAATAGTTTCACTTGGAACATGAATAAGGTTTTTTCCACTGTGAGTCAGCAAGTGCATTTTTAGTTGTTGCTTTCTAGAAAACAAAAATTTGCAGATAAAACATGAAAAGGGTTTCTCTCCACCGTGAATCAGAGAGTGAGTTTTTAAAGCTCCCCTTGTAGAACACGAATATTTGCAATCGGAACATGAAAAAGGTTTTTCTCCACTGTGAGTCAGCAAGTGCCTTCTTAGATATCCCTTTCGTGAAAACGACGACTTACAAATGGAACATGAAAAAGGTTTCTCTCCAGTGTGAGTCAAAGAGTGAATTTTTAGAGCTCCCTTTGTAGAACACACATAGTTGCAGTCGGAACATGAGAAAGGTTTTTCTCCAGTGTGATTTAGAATGTGTCTCTTCAAACTAAAGTTAGAAGAAAATATTTTTTTGCAATCAGAACAAGAAAAGAGATTTTGTCCACTGTGATTCAGCAAGTGCCTTCTCAGACGTACCTTCCGAAAAAAGGACAATTTGCAGATGTAACATGTAAAAGGTTTCTTTCCACTGTGAGTCAACATGTGACGCTTCAAATATCGCTTTCGCGAACACGAATAGTTACAGTCGGAACATATAAAAGGTTTTTCTTCACTGTGAGTCAGAAAGTGAGATTTTAGACTTGCCTTTGTTGAACACGAATATTTGCAATCAGAACATGAAAAAGGTTTTTCTTCACTGTGATTCAGCAAGTGCCTTCTTAGTTGTTCCTTTTGAGAACACAAATATTTGCAGATAGAACATGAAAAAGGTTTCTCTCCACTGTGAGTCAGAGTGTGAGTTTTTAGAGCTGCCCTTGTAGAACACGAAAATTTGCAGTCGGAACATGAAAAAGGTTTTTTTCCACTGTGAGTCAGTAAGTGCTTTTTTAGATGTTCCTTTCGAGAAAAAGAAGAGTTACAGATGGAACATAAAAAAGGTTTTTTTCCGATGTGAACTAGAATGTGTCTCTTCAAATTTGACTTACAAGAAAATGTGTTTTTGCAATCAGAACATGAAAAAGGTTTTTCTCCAGTGTGAGTCAGCAAGTGCCTTCTTAGAGATCCCTTTGTAGAACACAAATAGTTGCAGTCTGAACACGAGAAATGTTTTTCTTCACTGTGAGTTAGAATGTGTACCTTTAAACTTCCCTTTGAAGAAAATGCCTTATTGCAATCAGAACAACAAAAGGGTTTTTCTGTACCGTGAGTCAGCAAGTGCGTTCTTAGATGTCCTTTTTGAGAAGAAGAATAGTTACACTGGGAACATGAATAAGGTTTTTCTCCACTGTGAGTCAGCAAGTGATTTTTTTGACTTCCCTTTGTAGAACACGAATATTTACAGTCGGAACATGAGTAAGGTTTGTCTCCCGTGTGAGTGCGCACGTGCAGTAGCAATGGAGACTTGTATGAGCAGTAGTTACAATGGGGACAAGAGAATCGTTTCCCCCCAGGATGCGTCTTTGCGTCTGTAAAGTCTGCAAAAGATTAGGGATTGAGCCTAATAATTTTAAGCACGGTAAATTCATTAAAAAATTGACTAAAATAGGGAGGGCACAACAAAAGTTAGTTTTACCTGCAGTCTGGGTAATTATATCAGAGTGATCTAAGCTTTCCTTTTTAACATCTAGGAGGTCTATGTCTATTTCCGTATGAGGAATTCCTCCGTCATCTTCTTCTCGGGGTCCTGGTTCAGCCTTGATGGCAACAGTCTCCACCTTAATTAAACCTGGAAAAACAAAACAACAATACGTACGTAATATATAGGAGCAGGGAATTACATTTTAAATTACGGAACCCTAATGTCCGTATCAGGGACCGATGCTTCAAGATGGAAAAAGCGTTTGCCCTTGAATACCTTCACAATGGTTTTGATGTTTAAAGCCAATAGAATAATGGGTAAATATTTCCACTTGGGACTCACTTGAAAAACGCGTAAATATTGAAATAGAATTGACGCCATCTTTAATGTTGTTAGTATGATGTGTCATTTGACCTTTGTCGGAAGTGCCAACTGCATATAATGGATATTTAAAGAATAGGTTGTTATGGTCTTAGTTTGGGTAAATAAAGAAAAAGACACTCCACATGGAAACTGGATGAAAAAAAATCGTCCATTAACGCCTTAAGAACCTTTAGTATATTTAATATTTGCAGTTGGCACTAAGCATGGAACTGTTGTCTAAAGTGGGTTACACACGACCGGTTGGACCAGTGGTTTCGCCATAAATGGGAAAAACGAACCATGCGGCGGCAACTTCCTGGCGCAGGAAAAGGGACAACGGAATTACTAGAGTTAATATTTCCTGTAAAAACCAAGAGTGCAGCGGCGGCAATCAGGCGGGCCAGCAGTGTGGCTGACGGCAAAAATATGTTAATCGAGTTTCTAGTTTTTGACTTGGCAATAAGGGCAATACTCCTTGTCTCCGCTGAGCGAGGCGGTCTTGGAATTTGAAACATCACTATTTATCGTTTTAAAATAAAAATGATACATACATGAGTTCGATACAATATTAACTTATATTTCAAATTCAATTTTTCGTTTAACTTTAATAAAATTTAAAAATTAATATCTTCGATTTGAATTTCCTCTGGTAAATATCTAAAGAAATATGCACCGGAACGTGTCCATCTCGTGATTCGAAAAGTTGACAGTTATATTTTAAAATTTTCTTAACTGATATTTATAGATTTTGGTACAAAGCTTAGATTAATTTCGACCACCAAGCTAGGCACATGCCCCTATTATGGCAGTCGACATATTACGATCCATTTTTTTCCATACAATATATTCGTATTTTATTAACTACGGTTTTTGTATGAAAAAAGGAAAATAAAATTGCATTTTGTCATATGTGACATATAACCCCCGATTAAGCAAAAGATTTCTAAAATAGAAGTTCCTTTTCTTTGATTATTAATATCGATATAATAGCCATTGTACCGGTTGCTACAAAATCAACAAAATTAAAAAAAAATCCTTTTTTAGTCCCAAGTGGAAATATTTACGCACAATGTTTTATTCAATCATTTATATATATATGTATGTAAATGGTTTTAGTAAAAACTGAGGCATCTGAAGCATTTTTTGAGAGATGTAAGATAAATGTTTGCTTAGTCTTGCAGTTTCCTGTAAAGATTCAATTTAAGGTTAATACCAAGTAACATATTTACGACAAGAGAGTACGTCGTGAACAAGCATATTATGCCCGTCTACAAAAAGTTTCAAAATGGATGTGGATTCTAAACATGTGACTTCAACTTCCTATACCTTTTGCACAAGCAACGCAACTTACCAGCTGTCGGAGTACTCTCGGCATAATGGAAACATTCCTTCTTCAC